>APFE031159543.1:3079-60129 GCA_000404065.3 Pinus taeda
AGGGATGTGAGAGATAGGGATCAGGCTGGTGATGGCTCAGGAATGGAAGGAGGATATGAGAAACAGGTGTAGGGAGCGTGTTGGAGTGATGGATGTGACAGGTCAAGGAATGAGGCTACGTGAGAATTAGGAAATGTTTAGGAAAGGGGAAGAACGCGGGGTAAGGCAATGAAACGTGGTTGCATGCAAGGTCAAAACAGAAAGGATGGCAATGAACGAGATGGAGAAGAGTGTAAATGAAACAAATGACCGAAACTGTTGATCAAACCAAGAATGCATCAACCTACACTAAGTGTACCGTGATTTTATTGAACATTGATCCAAAACGCAAGGAGAAATACGTATGTGACTGTGATGACGAGATGTGTGGTTCGTATAAATGACAAGGAAGCATCTAAATCCAAATCATAACTGTATCAACCAACTCATGCATGTTTTTGGTGGTCTGCTATGGACTGCACCCCAACCTTCAAACGAGATGGCAGTGAGCCTTAACAAATGATTTTGATGGAGCTCCAATGGATGTCATGTATCATTTGCTACGCTAAACAAGTGAAAGTAACTGTACCATAAACAAAATCTATCTAACTCATAAGAAAATCGAATTACAAGACTGCCATTCAAATTGCATGTGCAAATGAAACTCAAAGTGCTGGAAAAAGAAATAGAAACAATACTACAATAGAGGGGAGCTATGGCTCTCAGGTTGGGCCCTAACCTGAGAGCTATAGCCTCCTAATAAAACTCAGGAATCGATCACAAACTGTCCTCTTTATTCATAATTCAACGTCATGCCAAACTGGCTTACAGAAAAAGAAAACAAAACTGGACTGATTCCAATATGATATGATAACCCAAGAGATTCAACAACCTATCTAAGGCTACGGCCTCCATATTTATACAAGAAAAAATGATGATCCGCCAAGTAGCCTTGATTCTAGGAGCTCGACTGTCCAACTGAAGTTTAACTGCGGATTCGTGAGGCAGTCAACAATTGATGACTGTTGTTCCTGTAGGACAGCTGGCTACTTCTGAGGCTCAGAGGGGAGATTGATTGGAGCTCGAAGTTCTCGGTGGGAATCACGAGGAATGTCCCAATACTGTGGACATCCTTCCACAAAATCAGCAGTGCCACCTTATGTCTCCTTGTTCCTTTTGCGTTGTCTTTTGTTCCCCTTTTTCAATGCCAAAACCTGGAATCGCAATGCATTAGTCACGTGGATAAAGTGTCTAACCTTCCTCCTACAAACAACATGAAATAACTAAGAAATGCATGCATAAGCAAATAAAGATGAATGGTTTGAGCAAGTAAAGTAGGCCAAAATGAGCCCGAATTGTACCAAAATTGGGGCTCATCAGTGACTATATAACTCCTCAATGGTGATGGGGGTTGTGGAGGAAGCCTGAGGCTTCCCTTGCTTGAGTCTACTACTTCTCCTCTTCTTGAAATATAGAGGACCTTTCTTTGGCTACCTATCCTTGGCCTTGACAGGTGTACATAAGGCTACCAAGATGGAAACCACCTCCTACTTAGTGTTCATGTTGGGTAATTTAATTGATGGTTAAATCACTTCATTAATTTTCAACCAAGGTTCATGTACTTGTGAAGTGTATGTGCACAATATATGCTAGGAGTTCTATTTTTATTTTGAAAGATGAAATTGAACTAAATATAAATGAGGTTAGATTAACTCAAAATATTCCTATGAACATGTTCTTTCCATCAAATTATTCTTTTCAAAGCAAATCAAACTTTAAGGTTAAATCAATTAAATATTGTAATTATCAAATTGAATTGAAATTTAATCTATTGCAACAAGAATTCAAAGTTACTCTATTTGAACTTAATCGAAATTTACATTACCACAACAAGAATTAAAAATTATTCTAATTGAATTGAATTGAAAAGTATAGTCTAATCAAATAATTGAAATTCTACTTCTATTTGCAAGGAATTGAAATATTCTAAATGTTTTTGCAAATTGAAATGCTATTCTACTTGACAGAATAGTAAATCTAAATCAAACTTCTTTAGCAAAATAACAAGTTAAAATGTAACTCAAAAGGATTACTAATGTGTGTAGTTATACTTCAGAGTTTTTTTTTATCTATTACTCATGAAATAACTAAAAATATTGAATGAAATGCCGAATGAAATGAACTATGAAAAGTAAATGTTTTTGTCTTTTTATGAGCGCTCGACCTATTCAAAATACTAGGAATTAAACTAAAAATCGACGAACAAAATATTAACAAAAAACATCAAAAAATTACATTGAAGAAAGTACTATTCATCTAATGAATTGAAATGAACATGACCAAAAAAAATCTAATCTTACAACTCCCTAGGGTGCCTCCTATTGAGTGCAAGCATGAAATTGAATGTCAAATTACTTATCTACGCATTGGTCACCAAAGAACATAGTATTTATATTAAAAATCGAAGTATTCAACAACAAATGACTGTAAAATTAACAAGAGTAAGTGTGTCTATTACTTCACCTCATGGCCTTTTATAATATTCCATTAAACAATTGTCTTAAGAGTCATAAGTCGAGAGGTAAGTTTCTATTTTGACAACTAAGAATAAAATTGAATTTGGAGTCTTTCTTCTCATGTTTTGCTACTGAAAGAGAAAATCATGAGAAGATCTTGATTTGACATATTAGCTCCAAATTCTTCTCGTCCAATTCCACACTCGCTTGATATCACTATGAATCACCTTTTAATCCTGAACATCATTGGAATGTTCAAACAAAGTTGACTTCTAGTTTGACAATCAGATCTCTTGAACTAGGTGAATTACTAGATCACTATGATAGGTGGATGTCCATATGTCGATAATTTTCCATCTACCTGTTTCATTTATTCCTTCTCGAACATATTGGAACCTATCTAACCATGGGTGTAGCTACAAAATCTTCGGTTAGCTGCAAAATGAGTGCAATTCGGTAGCTATAGGAATGTTTTGATTAAATTTCATAAAGGAAAAATAGATTATAAACCATAAATGATTGATACCTTTTATGATGTTTGAGCATAACTAAGGTGACCTTTCATGTGGAAATGTAGGAAAATATCTTAGAAATGTGAAAAGGAAAGAAAAAAGGGTCATAAAAAAGAAGACAATTTTGGACTTCAACAACCCCCCACACTAAGGGTTTTTCATGTCCTCATGCATCAAAACTTCAAAAATTTCCCAATTTTTAGTTCACTATACTATCTCTGAAGCTTGGATCAAGACATCCAAGCTAGTGCCCTCTTTTTTCTTATTAACTTTGAATGCTACCCTTGGTTTCTTCATTAAAATCGTACTCTGCAACCCTCTAACTTTGTTTCTAGGGAACCTGCTGTTAGTCTTGAGTTTCTTGTTCTTCTTATACCAGTGGCACAAATGTAAGAGTATATTATCATTTTAAGTCCTCAAGATTTCATTATGTACTTTTATTTCCTCATGTTCTTGTTTGAGATGCTTGTTTAGTACTTCTAATTCATATATATCTTGCTTTAAAGCATCTTCAATGTTATATTCTTTTTGAGGAATATCATCAAAAAAAGGAATTTCTTGATTGAAAGCATATTCACATTAATTTTGGAGAGGGTATTTTACCTTTTGTTGTGCTCTTTTCTCCAGTCATTTCACATAATCATAGATTTGTTGTTGGACTAGGTTGATATCAAGTGACTTCCTGGTTGGGCTTGGCATTTGATAGAGCAGTGAGGCCCTGGCTTCTTCACTTATGATATTCTATTCTTCCTCAAGGTCGAATATTTATGGTGATTGTATACTTAAACACTTAAAAATGTATTTACTCCTTCTCAACTTCACTTATGTCTCCATTGTCTTTTATTGCTTTTTATTTTTCCCTTTTTTCCTATGTTCCTTGTCCTCTAGTTCCGCTTCTTTCTCTTCAAACTGTTTGGCACTTATGCTAGCTTTCTTCCTTCTAACATCTTCTTTTTCATTTTTCTATCTAATCTTTTAAAAGAATTGACATAGAGAAGTGTCATTTTTTGGTACCTCTAGTGAGATTTCCATTTGTTCTAGTTCATCAACATTCAAACCCTCTTCTTCATTAATGGGTTTTGGGTTAGGTTTTGAGTCTATTTTACGATAGCTTCTTCTAGTTTTCATACCCATTTATTCATCCTAAACTTCTACAAAATGATCATGGACAAAAAATATTTTCTAATTGTCTACCATGGTTCTCATATGTGCCTCAATGCGGATTTTAATTAATCCATGGTGATAGAGGGAATTGTCAAGGGTTTTCGACTCTCATTAGAAGCCATTTTATTAAGACTACAGAGTAGGACGTATGGTAAATTCAATTAATTTCCATCAATAAAATGAAATAAGATTTGAGCATGGTAGAAAAAGAAGGTGCCATATCTCCCTTCACAACTTAAATTTTTTTGAATGACCAACTACAAATTCCTCCACTTAGTTTTCAATGCAGTCACTAGTATCCCCTTTTTAAAGATAGAAGTATCCATACTTGGTCTTGGAGGAAGACTCTCCAATGTTTCTCCTTGATTTTTCTATTTTTAAACCAGCTCTCTCCATTCTTGGAAAATTATGATTCTTCTTCCACTATGGATTCTGTAAGTATGAGCTTAATGTTGCCAATTTTTGCGCCTACTCCATCAAAAGATTGTGCAAAATATTTTGTGACCTCTGTCTTGTTACACAACATTTTGTCACTATCCCTGTACTCCCCGTCTATGATCGTGGAGGACCTCTACAGTGTGCCTGACATGCTTTCCCATCATGAAGAAACTCCCAGTATGTCTTTCTTCATGAGCATAATAATTCCCCTTTGCATCATTTCCCAAGAATCTTCCTTCTATCCCAGTTTACAAGACTGATGCTACTGGCCAATTTCCTCCTCCACCAATTCACAGAGGTTAAAATTAGCCCTCATGCTGCTCGGATTCACTGAGCCATTTTCCAGTCACGTCAATCCTCTTTTGGATGGTTTTTTAAATAAGGAGCCGAAGCTTCCATGTCTAGAAGCTTCGTAACAGAAGTCTGGTAGATGGTTGGGCTAGATAGAGCTAAGGAAATTAGTTTGGAATCCTTTCCACTATTAGGATGGAACAAATTCAAGAGATAAGACCTTCTCCCATGATGAGAAGAACCATCTCCCATACGGCCAAGCTATATAAGCCTCTCTTTTTCCCAAGCAAAATCTAGTTGGAGTTTTGGAGCAAGTGTGAATAACCAACAAGTCATTTATAGCTTGTAGCTTTTTAGTGTGTGTTTGAGGGAGAATAGTGTGCTTTTGGTTTGGTTTGAGACTAGAGGGAAAGAGGCCTTAAATCTTGCATTGTTGGGTTTATCCATGAAGTGCTAACAGAAGTGTAGGACCCCAGATACATTAGAGGAGACCAACAACGTTAAGGCACTGGTTGTGATATCTTTCTGATTTATGTTAACGCAACTATCGATTGATTTCCTACATGAAGTATCACTTTACATATTTATGACTTAATGTTCCTTGACCTGTTAAGTAGGCTAAATACAATATTGTATGTTATCACGTTTGATGTTGTTGTTTGCTTGTTCCAGGTATTTGAAGGAAGGAAACAAAAGATAAATGTAGTGAGGAAGAAGGATCATCACAAGAAGAATAGCGTTCTAAGAGGTAGGCCCTCTTAATTGATTCTATCTTAAGGAGATTTTCCATATATTGTTTGTTTGTGGCTAGACCCGTTCTCTCAGGCTAGAGGAATTGTTTGTGTCCACACTGAGAATTTACTTGCACCAAAAATTGGCAACTCCAATGGGGAGCCAATCCTTCTGTTTGATTGATTGTCATTTTATGGTTTTGTGTGAACTTTTCTAGTATCACCATTTCCCTTGAGTCTTCTCTGCTTTTCTTGGTTTACTGCTTTGAGCCTGACATTTACAGTGGCAAGTCTGGTTTTAGCCTTTGAAATTTTGTATTTTTTTCCTTGAATCCTCGATCAGCACATTTATTTTTCTAACAGTCATGCCAAACAGTGCGAGTTTCTAAAAAATAGTCGCACCAACCCCTTCTTGTTGTGTGTTGTCAGTTAGGCAATCAGGCTGATTCTTGTAGGTGAATATCAGGGTTAACCCTAGATCATAGTCAATGTGTCTTGCCCTTCTGATTTTTGTCTCTCAGCTTGTTTTGACTGTGTTCTCCTTGGCTGAAAAGCTCTTTTAGCTTGGTTTGTATGAATGGTTGATTTGCATTTACTTCACTTGGTTTCTTGAGTTCTTGGATGGTGTATAACCCTAGGGCATCTAGGTCATCACCCATTCAGTTGTTTTCCTGCTGAAAAAGTCAAGTCCATAGTCAAATTTTCTCCTTGCATTTCATTTGATTAGTCCTTTTGTTGCTTTGATTTCCATTTAACAAGTTCGAAAAGTTTTGTTTAGTGTTTGAGCATCTCTTTTTGGGCATATATCACATTTCCCATCTTGTTTTTAGTTCAATCTTTGCTTCATTAGTTGTGAAAGGAATTCTCTTTTGTGCTCACTTGTGATTGATCGTATTGTGAATATTTCATTGAAGTGTGAAGTGTTTGTGAAAGATTCATTCTATTGTTTCACTAAAAAATACATAATTATAGTTTTTTGAATCAATATGTTATGTTAGTTAGCATCATTGAAAGCTAGAGTTGCGTCGTCACTTGCACTGTAAAATAAATGATTTCTCTTTACTAGTGGAAGGGTTACTTGAATTTCATTTGATAGGAAAGTTAGGAATTGGAAAGAGTTTTCATGATTTTTGTTTTCAAAAGGAGAAATAGTGAAAAATAATTTTTCTTTCAATTGCTTATTTTGTTGCATTTGAGTGTGTTTTCTACTCTCATTAGTGTAGAAAATTCATCAAATTGAAAGGGTCTGGTCTCATTTAGTTGCATATAGGTGTTTTTGAGTCACATCGAGAAGGCCTAAAAACCAAGACATAATTTAAAGGTAAAATCTAAAATGTACTCAATTAATCTAAGGCACATTTGAAATCTAATGATCACATCTTAGAAGGTCTAGGCTAGAGACGTGTTCCAGCGTCTTAAAACCTAGTGGCTATCGTTCTCTTCGGTACTAGACAGCACTAGTACGGACTTGTGCTCCCTATACCATCGAGTATATAAAGGCAGACCCCACTAGGTTCCAATATTTTATCTATAGGAAGCTGAGTTTGCTACCTTGTAAACATGATACACCGAACACAACATTCGGGGAGATTGTTTATCTGTACTTCTCGGTTTGCTGGGAGGGATTTTGTAGTTCACGGTTACCTGGTAATCCTTTTTACCTAGATCATCCTGAGTAGTCATTTTGATACTTTTGACCCCCTAAATATAAAATATCACCTGAGCGCTTGTCCTTTTGAGCTTGTTTCAAACCTAAAGTGATAGAGTCACCTTTGCTTCTTTCTCAACTTTTAAAACAAGAAAGAGCACTAGTTTGTTTTTGTGTCTTAAAAAATTGTTGCCCACGATCTTATAACATCCCTGTTAGTGTTTTTTAGACCACGTCATGATTATACCATTAAATGCATTTTAAAGCCCTTGGAATCAATCTCTCTTTGGGTCATTTGAGATAAGATCATCGTGGCTGAACCAACTGGTTCACCTAGTTCCTCTTCCTTTCATCTGTCTGAAATATTGTCTGAGGAGCCTTTTCCTGAATTGCCACGGTTGCTTGAGGACCAAGGTGTTGAGCTTGGAATTGTTCTGAGTATTCAACCTTTGTTATCTCATCCTCCCCCTTTAGATACTAGGTCACTTTCTAACATTGGCCTAGAATCTCCAGATAACCCTATCTAGTCTTCCGAGAGTCTGCCGACTTCTGAAGGTCAGCTTGGATTGGTTGTTTATCCTCTGTATCCTTTGTTCGACAGTTCGTTTGATCAGCTGGGTATTCCTTTGGAATTATCCCCTTGAACATCTTAGATAGTCTGTCATTGTCTATTTTCACCCATGGGATCAGAAGGAGAAATCCTAGTCTCCTCTCCAGTTCACTAAGAGGTTTCCACTTTGCGAATAGTCAAGGAGCAGAAATATGCTTTTCCTCTTGAAGGTTTCCCTTATACAGGAAGCATTCCAACTAATGTTCATCTTGAGTTACCACATAATTATGTGAATTTACCTTTGTAGGTTTTAGGCATGCCTTCTGCCTCATCATTGTATCACAACCCAATTTGGGCATCTGGCGCTATGCCTACCACAGGTCCATTCATTCAGAACTCGACCTCCTAGAAAACGGTTATTTCTGCAGTTACTTCAGTTCCATTGCAACCCACCATTCCCAATCCTCTCGTTTCGTCGGTCCAAGTGACCCATCTGGTTCAACCAGTGATCTCAAGTCATGTTGTTGTCAGTTCTTCAATCCCTCCTATAAGTGGACAGGTTGTTCCACCAACTGGGGGGTAGAGTCCAAATGTTTCTATGATGTCTGGCACAACTAATGTGAGTGGCTCACTACCTCACATGGTTGGGATCAACCAACACTCTTCGGATTCCGTTTCAAATATTGTTGGTCCTACTGGATCAAGTAATGTCTAGTACCAATAGCCTAATGTTGGTCTGCCTGGGTCAAGCCATGTCCAGTACCAACAACCCAATCTTGGTCCATCTGGGTCAAGTCATGTCCCATACCAATAGCCCAATATGGCTCAAGGTCAGTACCAACCTCCTTATGTTCCATATGGTTCACAAGTGATGGCTAATTTGTCATCCCTTAGCTTGGACCCTATGTCTAGCCTGGTCCATCCACCACACCCGGTTGGTATGGCCAGATACAGTTTGGGAACTTTCAAGCTGTCATTCCGGGAACTGTTCATGTACCTTTGCAGCAACAAGGAAAACTCTTGTAGCAAGGGCCATCCATGCAGTAGCAAGCCTAGATCATGCCACAACAAGGAAAAATGAAAAAACCACAGGGGCAACCCTCGCAACAGTTGCAGCAAACCATGTAGCCGTAAATACAATATGCACTGCAATCCTCCCAGCCTATGCCTTCGCAAGGGAAACCTCTGTAGCCGTAGGTACAACCTTTACAGTCGCAAGGTCAACCCTTGTAGCCATAAGGTCAACCCGGGCAACAAAAACCTTGATACTGTTACCAGAAGGGTCAACCCTTGCAAGGGTAGGACTAGGGTCAAGTTCTGCAGCAATAGGTACAAAATCCTTTTGTCCAACGGCGACAGGTTTAGCCTCCTTTTGTCCAAGGACAGAAAGTCCAAAATACTTATGTCCAAGGACAATAAGTGTAGAATCCTTACATCCAAGGGCAGTAGGTCCAAAACCCTTTCGTCCAGGGGCAGTAGGTCCAAAACCCTTATGCTCAGGGACATCAGGTGCAAAATCCACATGTCTAAGGCTAGCAAGCTCAACTGTCTTTTAACCAGTATATTTCTTATCAATAGCCTCTCGCTAGACAATTTTGAGGCTTTCAAGGTCAGAATCCTCCCTACAGGAAAGGTAACCTACAATGGGGGCAAAATAAAATGCCTTATGGAAAAAATCCTCCATTTTGGGGACAAAATCCTTACCAGCAGGGATGAGACCCACTAGTTGGGCCCCCCTTATTGACCTCAAATGCCTTACAATACTCAATTGCCATTCTTGGCTATGCTAGAATTGCTAGATGTGTCTAGAGTCATGAATGATCTGATTCTTCATTTTCCATACTGGCCTCTAATTCCATCCAACATTTCGAGTGATTATCCAAAGTTTGAAGGAAAAGTGAAAGAGGACCCTCAAGCCCACATGATGACATATAAGCTTTTGTTCTCCTTGAATTCCAATGTTTATGATTCCATTCATCTTCATATTTTCCAATGAACTCTTACAGGGGCTCCAGCCAAGTGGTATATCGAGCTCCCTCAGAATACCTATCATGACTTTAACACTCTTGCCATGGCCTTTCTCACACACTTCTAATTGTTGGTTCTCTATGAAACTAGCACCCATTTGTTAACCTCACTCAAGAAAGGCAGAGTGACTCACATCTCCGATCACATATATGAATGGAGATGTAGGCGGTGTCTGATTAGGTTTTAAATTACTGATCAGTTGTTGACCGAGTGGTTCACCAAATCATTTGTCAACAAATTGCTGAGGACATTTCTATGGGTAGATGCGTCACTGAGGAATAAGCCATCGCACGTGCCAAGTATCTAGACCTTCTATATTCACAGCTCGACACGTTATATGATGTGTTACCCAATGTGCCCAGACCATCATCTGATCTGACGACATCTAAGTCTCCCACTACCCCTCCTGTTGATAGAATAATTGGTTCAGTGACTTATACCCCTACAAAATCTTCTTCCAAATTGAAGTCGGTCTCCAACACTGCTCCCAATGACTCCTCTTGCAATGCATCCAGCCCTGGTACAACCTCAGAGCTTCACGCTGTCCAATCTACTGCAGTGGATAAATCCTCTAAAGGTAAGAAGAAAGGCAAAGGAAAAGGTAAAACCGCTACCCCAAAACAATGTCCTCCTAAACCATCTACTGGTGATGCTTCCCAACGTAAACCTAAGTATCCATGCCTCATCTGTGAGGATCATCACTATACTAAGGATTGTCCCAGATGGTCTGAAGTTAGTTGTTTGATCAAAGGGACCCCAACTGTCCTGAAAGAGCCCTTCCCATCCCAGTAGACAGAAATGGTAGACCAACCTTTGTCATCTACTTCCTCAGGTTTAAAAGTGCTCATGATGAGTACCTCGATCAACGTGGCTACCTGGTAAAAATATTATCAAACTCCTACCTCGTCAATAGGGAAAGAGAAAGAAGGTACCCCTTATTCTTCCACCCCATCCATTTTTGGTCCTCTCCATATAGAGCGACCTAATCCTGATTCCGCCATTCGACCACCTTCTTAAGGTGTGCTTCGAAAGTTCTCGTACAATCCCAATGCTCGAGCCACTCAACATTATAAAATTGTTGAAGATCTAGCTCAAGTGCCATCAGCTATTTCTATTGTCGAGGTCCTTCAAAGCTGTCCTTCTCAATGGAAATTGTTACTGTTGGCTATTGGGGGTATCAATCCAGCTAACTCTAATATTATCTATTTTGACCTGGAAAACCACATTTCACATTTACCTCATCAAATTGGCTTTCTCATTCAAGTAATCATAAATGAGAAAGCCATTCATAGGAACGTCATCGATGAAGGTTCTTATACCTGGATCATGTTTGTCACTTGTTGGAAGGAAATTGGTTCTCCTATTTTGAACCAATCCTCTAACACTCTTGAAGCTTTTGATGGGCATGACCATTCGGTGTCCTTCCCAACCTTGCCATTACCTTGGAGGGAAAGATGGCACATGTTGAAGTAGAGATTGTTGAAATTAAACTTAACTACAATATTCTACTCAGATGGAGCTAGACCCATGCCATGCATTCCGTAGCCTCCTCCCTCTTTCACATGATTTATTTTCTCCATCAAGGGAATATAGTCACAGTCGACCAAATTTCCTTCTTTGCCTCTTCCTCCTCGGATGGAAATGTTTCGTATGTCAAGCACACCAGTGCTCCTTATGAGAGTGTGGGTGCAGGAATTTTCAAAGATCTTGCCTTGATGGGCATATTTCCACTCCCACCTCCTCGTGTTTCCTCTATCAACATGATTTCGGTCAAGTCTGGTCCTTGGGTCATTCCTTTGCTGAATCTTGTTGATACATGGGGAGAGGTTATGTCGTTAAGTCCCGCCGAAATTGATTACGTGGAAATTTTTTGGCTTCACCTTTGGTATCCTCTAATCATCCTATTTCAAGAACATCTCTCGATGCGTATTATCAATCCCCATGGCTTGGTTCTTCGAAATCTCCTCATCCTTTAGCCGAGATTTTTTTTTTTTTCTTACGAGAGTATCATGGAAGTAATGACTCTGGAAGAAGTACTTTGAATGACACTCATCATCGTTACTCATTCTTGCCTAACCTAGCAATCACGTCTACTTGTCTGGAGGAGTTCTCTTCTCAGTTCCGATCCTTGCCACTTTAGATGCTAATTGATATTTCTGTCAAACCTGGTGTCATTGAAAATGTCAATATCAGGGTAACTTGTTCTCTAGAAGAGATGAAGATCTATACTCGTTTGTTCCAAGAATTCCAGGATGTTTTCACCTAACCATATGAAGAAATGCCTCGCATTGACCCAAGTATAGTCATGCACAAGATTCAAACTTATCCTCATGCAAAAATCACTAGCCAACGACTTTGTTTAATGCACCCTAGAATAGTGGCCACCATTAAGGGTGAAGTTGAAAAACTTTTGAAAGCTGGATTTATTTATCTAATCCCTCTTACAAATTGGGTGTCGAATATTGTACTGGTGACAAAGAAGCAAGGCACTATTCACATTTATGTAGATCACTGTGATCTCAAAATGCCTATACTAAAGATAATTACCCCACTCCCTTCATTGACCAGATAATTGACGAATGTGTCGGAAGTGAATTATTTTCTTTTATGGACGGTTTTTTTGGCTACAACCAGATAAACATTGCGACAGCTGATCAAGATAAGACAACCTTTATTTGTTCGTGGGGGACCTTTTCATATAACAAGCAACCTTTTGGCCTTAAGAATGTTGGGGCCACATTTTAGAGAGCGATGTATTATGCATTCCACGAAATTTGAAACATCGCTCAACCTTACTTGGATTATCTCCCCACTCATTCATGTAACTACCATGATCATCTATGGAAAAATTTTCTTCACTGTAGACACTACAACATCTGGTTGAATCCGCATAAATGTGTCTTATGCGTCGAATTCGGATGACTCCTTGGCTTTATCATTTTGAAGGAAGGCATTCGCATTTATTCTCTTAAAGTTAAGGCCATAGTTAATTTACTCCCTCCATCTTCATTACATCAACTGAAAAGTCTACAAGGAAAAGAAAATTTCCTCCATCGTTTCATACCAAACTATGATGTGCTAGCTTCAGGGTTCACCCGATTGCTCAAGCAAGGAACCTCATTTGTCTAGAATGAGGTTTCTCAAAAGTCTTTCGATGACCTAAAGACTGTCCTCATCAATGATCCTTTGTTGCATCCCCTTAACTATCATCACGATTACTTCCTTTATCTAGTAGCAACCTCTAGTACTATCACGATGGTGTTGGTACATGCCGATGATGAAGGCAATGAACATGTTATTTACTACCTCAGTCACAATCTCCTCGATACCAAAATGCATTGTGCTCATGTCGAGAAGTTGGCTTTGGCTGTCGTACAGGTTGTTCAGTTCTTTCGACATTACATTCTACCTTGCACTACCACTGTGATTTCAAAATGCAACCCCATGACCGACATCCTAACTCATCAGTTACTAGGGGCAAGTATTTGAAGTGGATTGTTATCCTCCAAGAATTTTATTTGGTGTTTACTACTGCCAAATCTAAGAAATCACTGGTCTTTGCTGAGTTGATTTGCTTTGTTCCCTCGCTTCTCTCCCTGCTGGTGTTGATGATCATCTCCTGGATGAGACTCTTTTCTCAATTAGCACTCTCGACCACTAGTACGGTGATATCATCATATATCGCCAGACATCCACCTTTCGGTTTGCATTTACCAAGGATGATCGTCGATGCATTTGGCATCAATCTCAACCTTACCATATCATTGGAGATAACTTATACCGCATGGGTGTCGATTTAATTCTTCGTCGCTGTCTCACTCCCGAGGAGGTTGAGAGAGTCTTGAATGACTGCCATTCTGGCGCATGTGGTGGTCACCTGTCTAGATATGTTACTCCTCAAAAAACTCTTCGTGCTGGTTATTTTTGGTCCTCTATCTTCAAGGATTGCATCCTTGTCATTCACAAGTTCCATGAGTGCCAAATTTATCAGCGTAAGATGCACGCCTTACCTGTTCACCTACACCCATTATTACCATTGGTCCTTTTTCCAAATGGGGCACCAACTATATGAATTGTAACCCTCATTCAATTGGGGGCCATGGGTATATTATCGTTGTTGTGGACTATTTCGCCAAATGGGTCAAAGCGATGCCTACATACTCTGCAGATAGTAAAACGATGGCTCAATTTCTATTCAATCACATTCTTTCTAGGTTTGGACTGCCTCGGGACATTATCACCGACCATGGCTTCCATTTTAGAGATTACATGATGGCTAAACTAACCTCTACATTGGGCTTATGCCACGATGGCTCAACCCCGTACTATGCTCAGGACAATGGCCAAGTTGAAGTTGTGAACAAAGTTCTGGTCACGATGCTTCAATGCACCATTGGGATGCACAAGTCAAATTGGCATCTCATGCTCTTTTCAGCTCTATGGGCTTACCGAACCTTGATCAAGGATGCAACTAGATTTACACCATTCTAGATGGTCTACATCCTGGAAACAACTTTACCGATTGAGTGTGAAATTCCATCCCTCATGCTGGTTGTCGAACTTCTCCCCGAGACCTCAAGATGGCTATTGAACTTCTCCTTGAGACCTCACACCAGGAAGGGTGTCTCTTGTACCTAGAACGACTTGATGAGACTTGCCATCTTTCTGCTTTGGTCATCGAAGCACAAAAAAAGAGGGTCAAATCCCATTTTGATCAATGTGTTTCTCCTCGAGCCTTTTCTGAGGGTGATTTGGTTCTTCTGTATGATCAGGTTAGTAATAAGCTAGGGGAAGGCAAGTTCGAACCCATGTGGCATGGGCCCTACATTGTTGAACATGTATTATAGAAAGGGGTCTATGAGCTCATTAACTACGAGGGAAATCCCTTAGAAAAGCCCCAGAATGGGCTTTATGTCAAAAGGTACTATGATTAAGTCATATTGCATGGTTACTTTTGTACAATAGTATGTCATTCATTTTTGTACAGTGTGGTTTGGTGTGTTATTTTGCAAGCAGCTCTCCTGCTTATTATGTTTTTTCCTGCTTTGCAGATGTCAGTGTCTCCTCACATCGGTTTCGTTAATGGTTCTTGTCGTAGTACCCAGAATCCATCATCTGCGGCATGGGCCATTTATGAACCCCATGGTGAGTTGATTGATATTCAAGGTATATGTCTAGGTCGAACAACTAACAACATCACTGAGTATAGCACAGCCATTGAATTATTTTTAGAAGTTGTTTCTCTTGGCATCCGGGAATTGGTTATCAACCTTGATTCACAACTTGTTGTTCTTCAACTTAATGGAAAATATTCCATCAGAAACCCTCAGATATTTAGAATGTATCTACGTATTTGTATGCTATAGAGAAATTTTGATTACATTGCATATCATCATATTCCTAGGCACATGAATACATTAATAGATGGATTAGCTAATTATGTGCTGGATAGACATTTGCAAAACATGTAAAAACTCAAAAACAAAAACATTTGTACCATATTAAGTAAGGAAGTACAACATATATGTGTGTGTGTGTGTGTGTGTGTGTGTGTGTGTGTGTGTGTGTGTGTGCCGGTAATGTTTGTCATACATCAAAACCTCAAAAAATATTTGTGTTTGAAATAAATTGGTGGCTCACAAGTCTTATAAATTCGTGTCTCGCAGGCCTAAAAAATGTGGAATACTAGACCTATGCACTAAACATCATGATGCTCATGATAGCATGTAACTGCTCCAACTACGCAAGTCAACAGTCAACAAATCCAATCTAACACCCACATCATATGCCTCTAGCACTGGCGTGGGACATCACCCATCTGAGCATACTTTAGGATCCCATGGGTCAAACCCTTGATATTCCACGCAATACACTCCTCATTGTCACTTCCCTCCTGATAAGGAGCGACATCAAAATGTCGAGCGATGTGCCTAGTAATTGGGGACATCCCTATAGGGCATTCTGGTCCAACATCTGCATTCATAAAATCGAAGTGTCATGAACACATATATATAAAAAAAAATTAAAAAAAAATCAAAAAGTTAAAATTTGTTTGTTTTTTACTTCCATCATCCAAATCCTCCCCCTCTAGGAGTGACATACCTAGATCTCTGCGGAAGTCAGTACTACTGTAAGGCCAATCCTCCACTATGATTAGATATCATCGTAGCACAAGAGAAAGGTGGGCTTATAGGACATCAGTTGCCCCACCCCCGTAACCCTAGGAATCAAATTGATCCAACAGACCATCCATGGGTCTCGTGGCATTGGAAGATCTACCTCAGTCGGCAGGTATTAGAACAACGGAACCTATTCCAGGAAGAAGGTCACTAGCATACACCTGAAGAAAAATTGCTTCAGGTTTCCCGTCTTAGCTTTTGATAGATAGTGCTTCATGTTATTTTCATAGCTTTCGCCCAGTTAAAGATGGTGGGCATCGTGCAGTCGATAGTGTACTGAAACTTCGACTTGTTGGTCTCATGCAGCGCTTAGGACCCAACCACTCTATTGATGGTCAACAGTAGCATTCTCAACACAACATCCCGAACAATCCTAATCTTGATCTTGCCACTTTTGGATTTGAGAGCTTTTGGGCAATGTTCGATAAGTAGCATGGTCACACTTGCCCCAATTAGCCTCAACCCATATAGGTTGACTGGTTCCCCGCTCCAGGACAGTCTTGTGATGAAAATTTCCTGATTCATGTCCCACAGACTAATCAGGTGCCATAGCAACTCGGGTTTGGCCCATAGACCTAGTGTAAGAAATAATTTGAGGAGCCCATAGTTCCTCAAAGCCTCCAAGCAATTTGGGTAAGCTATTACTTGAGTATCAATATCCTCATCCTCACTTGCTTTCTAATCCACCATTTTTCACGATTTCTTCTTGCAAAAATCATGTAATCAAGTCAATGACCATCCTTGGCCAGAAAAATTTGGGTTCAAACGGTCGAATTGAGAAAAAAACATGCAAATTATTTGCTCACGGCGTGATTGTTTTAAAAATAGTGGCACCGACAACGTGGTTGGCAATTTTAGCAATCCCCAATCAACACAATTTCGTGCCTAGAAATCTCGCCGAGCGAGGGCGAGAAATTTTTGCCAAAAGCTCCCCATGTAACCCAAAAAATGGACAAAAATAGGAAAAATCAGAATGAAAATGGAGCTTAAGGTATTGGCTCTTACTTGCAACTGATGGCTCGATGAATGACCTCCCAGATCTCTCGTAATCTGCTCTGGAAAAATTAGGGCACAAGTGGGTAAAAAGCTCTCTACACAAAGGTAAAAAGGTCAATGGTAAAAAATAATTACTCTTGCCCCATTTTATTCATTTTTTCATGAAATATTAGGGTTTTTGAGTATTTGTTGACCTATTTTGCCTCAGAACTGGATAATGCATTTACATTTCTTATGCAGCAACAGGTTACGAATTGTTGATGATGGTACTGGAGTCGCATTTCAGCTCTTTTCTCAACTCGTAAAACTCAAATGAAAATATCGCCGAGTATTTTTCCCTTTTGACTCGTAAAAGAGAATAAAATGGGGGGTCTTCTTTCAATCTCTTTTCTGACTCTTTAAACACGTAAATATTGTTGAGCTCTTGTTGTTTTGAACTCGTAAAAGGCTACAAAACATCGTGCACCCAGTATATGTTTACCCCTTTTTCGGGTTGGGATGCACTATTTACGAAAAAGGCACTCCTTGACTGAAATGGTCAAGTGGTTCTCTTGAGTATTTTTTTCTACCTTTTCGGGCTCGAGAGACACAAATTTATGAAAAGGGACCATGTGGAGTTTTGTTTTTCGAGCTTTTCCAAAATCTCTAAACATGAAAAAGATATTGATTTACACCTTTGTTACACTCGTTAAAACATTAAACAACATTGGATTCGTTTCCATGATGAACGTGAGCTTATCCTTCCTAGGGCTCATTAAACTTACTAGGTTGGATTAATCTGAAGGATGAACTTATAGTGCAAGCATATGCTATCCCCTTCAAGCTTGTGATAAAAAATAATTGGGGTACTTGCTAGAAATGGTGGCGAAAATTTTGTAAATTCTATCAATCGTGTTGTCAGCTCATTCTTGAACATGACACTTTCTGATTCATGTCAGGTTGGGATATCCTCCTTTTCATTTGATCTTCTTGGGTTGGGTTGCTCATTTTTTCCTTCCATTTGATCTCTGCCACATCATCATGACCACTGTAGGTTCCTATCTAGGGTGCTAGACTGGGCTAAATTTATTATAAACCAGGGTGTGTAGACTTAGAGGCGTGTGCCTAAAATATATAGACATAAAGGATCTATTCTAAGCCTATTATTCCTAATTACAATGTTGTGACTAGATCTAATATTAAACTATCAATCAAATCTTTAACTAAGCATCAAACTATATATTATTAACAGCTAAAATGCAACTCATAACATGCTGTGTATATTTAAAGGTTTCGGTCCCCTTACAGAGACACCAAACGTGAAACCCCTGTTTAATGGCACTCAACAGTCATGAATATTTATTATAAGCATGCAAGGTAAAAATCATAAGCATCGTCCATAGCAGTGCTTTACAAAGCAACCCTGGATCGAATCCTTTACAGGATATGATTCACAATCCAGATGAGGGTTTGTTCAAGCGCATACATAGACATCTAACTGCGCATTCATAAACACAAATGTAAGCATCGATCAAATCCCTGTGCATATAAATCGATATCAAATATCATTCAAACGCTTGACTGTAAAATGTAATTAAAGTAACAATGTAAATGCAATGTAAACGTAATTAAAATATCGATATACCATGCATGCAGGGCCCGTCCGCGTTCTTGGTACACTGAGATTGTTACTCCACGATCACAGTATTAAACCAAAGCTCTTATATTAATGCAATCTTATATTAAACCAAAGCTCTGTTCTGAAGCGACAAGAAATGTATGTGTGTAAACGTAAAGGTCTGAAGTGTCAAAAAGGTAAACTAACATATAACCAGGTTCGACCTTATAATTACATACATTCACATCCTTTGAAAAATGGATGTTTATCCATGGGCGGCTGTTGCTGCTTTTACAAAAACACAAAGATATTCCTATCCTAACTTACGCACATAAAAACAAGGAAACAACTAAAAATCGGATTGACTGTAACTGAGTGCTGTTGCTGCCTTGTGCCAACATGCCATAGTTGACCAGGCGTTGACCGCGCATATAGGAGGGATGTTTCCGTTGCGGGATAGGTGCTTGTCCATGCTTGGACATTCCACTTTTCACCCATACCTTTCGCTTTGGCCTGGCTATCATGCCACATGTCAAACGATAAGCCATTTACAGGTTGTTGAGACTTCCTGTAGTTATTTAGGCCAAAAATCCTAATTTATTAACACAAAACCCCTAAATCAATTTAAATGCAATTCAACAACTATAAAACTATTAATTAATCAATTTCCAAGGCATTTTAGGGATAAATGATGAAAATAGGTAGGAAATGGTCATGTTTTGGGAGGGAAAAAGTGGTCATATAATGGTACCAACATTCCTCTTGAGAGGGAGCTTCAGCTGCATTCAGTTAAGGATATTTTATCTCCAAAAGTAGAACCTCAGGAAGTTTTGGAGTAGCCACAAGCAAAGGAGAAAAGAGGGGAGACACCCACTCAAGAATAGGCATCTAGAGATGGAAGGAAGTGCACCAAGGAAGCTGACAGATTATTGCATGATGATAGAGAGAATGTGGGAGCACCCATATCACAACACAGGCAGAGAAGGTCATATGATCGGTACACTGGCTACATAATGTTGATGAGTGAGATTATAGAGAATGAGACATCCTCATTCGAGGAAGTAGTCTAGAAACCAGTATGGGTTGAAGCCATGGTAGAGGAATATGATTCCATTATCATAAATAGTGTTTGGGAATTGGTCCCAAGACCAGAGGACAAGTCATTGGTAAGTTCTAGGTGGATCTACAAAGTGAAGCAAGCAACAAATGGAAGAATTGAGAAACACAAAGTCATATTTTTGGTCAAGGGATTCTCTTAGGTGGAGGGAATTGACTATGAAGAGACTTTTGCTCCTGTAGCAAGGTAGTCTTCAATCAGATCAATTCTAGCACTTGCAGCGTAGATTAGATGGAAGATCCATTAGATGGATGTGAATACAACATTCGTTAATGGAGTGATATAGGAGGACGTGTATATTGAACAACAGGGAGGATTTGAGACCTTTGACAGAGAGTCGCATGTGTGTAGACTCAAGCAAGTGTTGCATGGATTGAAATAAGCACCATATGGTTGATATACCAGGATCGACGACTATCTCACCAAGCTGGGCTTCACCAAAAGTGAAGCAGATGAAAACCTTTACCATATTGTTGTTGAAGTTAAATTATTGATTATAGTATTATATGTCGATGATTTAATTTAATCGGTGATGAGAAGTTGATCAAATATTGCAAATAGGATTTTGTAAGAGAATTCAAGTTGAAATATTTGGGGCTCATTTATTATTTCCTCGGCATGGAGTATGGCAAGGATATGCGGAAATCTTTGTCTCTCAAGGCAAGTATTCCAATGAGATACTGAAGAAGTTCCACATGGAGAGAAACAAACCCATGGAGACCTCTCTTGCAAGGAATTGGAGGAAGGAAGATGCTACCTCAGATGAAGCAGTGGAGGCTACCATTTACAAGAAGGTTGAGTTAAAATTGCAGCTGAAGGAAATGTTGGACAAGAGATACATTAGGCCAAGTGTATCACCATGGGGCGCATTGGTATTGTTTTTGAAAAATAAATATGGTACTCTCATATTATGAATTGACTACAGGAAGTTGAACAAAGTGACCATCAAGAATAGGTACCCATTACCGAGGGTTGATGACTTTTTCAATCAACTGAAGGGAGCAACAATGTTCTCTAAGATCGACTTGAGATCTGGATACCATCAAGTACGCATCAAAGAAGAAGACATTTATAAGACTACGTTCAGGGCCAGGTATGGGAATTATGAATTTGTTGTTGTTCAGTTTGGCTTAACTAATTCTCCAGCTACATTTATGTGCTTCATGAATAATGTGTTGCATCTGTATTTGGATAAATTTTTTATTGTGTTCATTAATGATATACTATTATATTCTAAAAATAAGGAAGAGCATGTCGAACATTTAGTAGTAGCTTTGATATTGTTGAGAGAGCATCAGTTGTAAGCTAAGCTCAGCAAGGGTAGTTTCTTTCAGAGTGAGGTACACTACTTGGGACATGTTGTCTCCAAGGAGGGAATTGCAATAGATCCATAAAAGATAAGAGCCATCATGGAGTGGGTAGCTCCCAGGAATGTGGATGAGGTGAGATCTTTCATGGGCTTGGTATTCTACTATAGGAGGTTCATTAAGAAATTCTCACAGATTGTTTATCCTATCACAACAATGTAGAGGAAAGGTAAGAAGTTCGAATGGATAGAGGAGTCTGAGGCTAGTTTTGAGTAAGTCAAGCAGTTGTTGACACATGCACGAGTGCTAAAGATTACAAACCCAGACAAAGAATTTGTATTATGTACAAATGCATGCAACAAATGACTTGGTGGAGTCCTTATGTAGGATGGAAAGGTGGTATGTTATGAGTTGCAAAAAATGAATGAGCACGAGCAGAACTATCCCACACTTGATCTCAAGTTGGCAGCGACTATACATGCATTGAAGATGTGGAGACATTATCTTATGGGTAGGAGACTTATATTGATGAGTGATCATAGTGGTTTGCGATATCTATTTGACCAACCAAATCTAGCCAAATTTGAAGAGGGATGTAGCAGAGTTTGTGGCGAGGTGTTTTAATTGTCATCGAGTGAAATTAGAGTGTAAACACCTAGGTAGACTACTACATTTGATCGTAATTCTAGAGTCGAAATGGGAGGTCATTTCCATGTATTTCATCACAGGGTTGCCGAAGACAGTGAGACAACATGATTCCATCATGGTTGTTGTTGATAGATTGACGATTGTTTCACACTTCATTCCATTGAATTCTGCGTTCTTAGTTAGCGATGTGGCATAGCTATTCATCTAAGATGTTGTTAGGTTGCATGGCATTCCAAAGAAGATCGTGTGAGACAGAGATTCAAAGTTCACTTCAAAGTTTTGGAAGGAGATTTTTGCAGGCTTGGGCACAACGTTGGCATTTAATACAACTTACTTTCCACAGATATATTGACAGACAGAGAGGGTCAACAAAATATTATAGGACATGTTGAGGATATATGTGATGCATCAACAGTGGAAGTGGGAATAGTATCTCCCCTTGGTAGAGTTCACATATAACCACAGTTATCAGAAGTCATTGAGGATGAGTCATTTTGAGGCATTGTATTTGTGGAGTTGTAACACTCCTATCAGTTGGAGTGATCCAGTTAGTAGGGTATTGATTGGGCTAGATATGTTGGCAAACATGGAACATGAAACATAGGTTATCAAGAAGAATCTAAATGTAGAACAGGATAGGCGAAAGAGTTATACATATAGGAACATGTTGTTAAAGGAGTTCCAGGTTGGGGAAAAAGTGTACTTTCACATCAAACCAAAGAAGAGTTCCTTGCGATTGGATCTTTTCCCAAGCTCGCACCACGGTTTTGTGGACCCTTCAATATCATTAAGAGGATTGGGTCAGTAGCCTATCGACTTGCACTGCCTTTGATAGTGAAATTCCATGATGTTTTCCATGTATCTTTACTTAAGAAGTATGTTAAGGATGTTGATCATGTGATTGAATGGTCTGTATTAGAGGTCGAACCAGATGTATAATTTCAGTCGGAGACTCAGTGTATATTGCAGAAAAAGGTGCTCATGCTATGGAACTGAGCAATCGAGAAAGTTAAAGTGCAATGGAAGCACTTTGGGCCCGATGAAGCTATATGGGAGATGGCGTACCAGATGCACACTATGTATCCTTCTTTGTTTGCCAGTTGAGGCAAAGTAGTTTTGGCTTCATATTTTGGTGTGATTTTGGTATATGGTTTGGTATATGTTTGGTGATGTTGGTTTATGTACACATGTATATGGATGTAAATAATTTCATGAGCCATGTTATATAGCTCCAATAAGTGGTATGGGTGTCATGTCATTATGATGTTATGTTTTCATGTTGCTTGCTTCTCAACAGGTTGATCATTGTAAATACTGTAACGAGCTAAGTTATAAAGGTCCAATGAAAATATATGTTTTTCTTACAACAATATTATGGTTATAGGTGTTTTTGAACACCGAGGATGATGTTCCCCCATGGGGGAGGGTTCTGTAACAGCCCTGGTGAAAATTCCATGTAATAAGATTTAATAAAGGTAAAATAATAACCATGGATGAAGGGACACTTATTCCAAGCTTAATGTTGGGAAAAATCCTAGTGATGGAGATCACTTTTGATTGTTTATGGCTAAGGAAATTGGAAAAGGAAAAGGCTAAGGATTTGGAAAGGAAAAATGACATTTTTGGCACATTTATTTATGAAAATAATGGAAATTAGGAGAAAAGGAGGTGAAAGGTCACAGGTTGTATGTGAGGAGGAAAATGAAGAAAATAGAGGTTGCATCCATAGAAACGCTTCTGAGGATCAGTTCGTAACCTTTTGTCAGTTCAGTTTTGGATCTCTCTCATTATTGTCTCTCTCTCTCTACTCTTGGAGACTTAGAGTTTCTTGGAGCACTCTTGGTTGGTGTGGCATACTTAGCTTTTTGGAGCAAGAAGCAAAAGGAGGAGGATGGAAAGTGCAGGAGGGCATCAAGATCAATAGCTACATCAGATTTGCTTGTAGGTACCGAGTTGCATGCATATTCTTGGTCATGATCTGTCATTGGCATGGAGGATTGCCTAGATTGACAATGGATTGCCTAGCCTTGCCATTTCCTAGATAACCATGGTGATTGTGGATTTATTTCCTTGTTGTGTTTTTGATTGGTTCTTATGTTTCCTTATATTGGGTTGAGTTGATATTTCCTAGAGCCTTGGTTGGACAAACTCTCTAGAGTCCTATAACAGCTTGGGTAAAATTACTAGTCCCGTAGTCTTTGTTGGACAAATGCTCTAGTTCTGCAATGAAAACACCTACACTATTGGATCTCCAAATTTACTAAGGCTATTGCATCCTGGACTGACTCCAATTCATAATAACCAAACATAGCCATGTACCTTTCAGTGCTTTCACCGTCTTCAGGACATTGTTTTGATGTGTGGGATCCTTGAACATGACTTTGAATACCAATTTTTGTGCCATGATTCACGCGCAGAACTCAAGTCAAAAAACCATTTAGAAAATCAAATTAAATTCAATGAAAAATGAATGAATACCCACCGGGATACCTCATGACAGTATCTAAATACTTTTAAAATCTTACCAAGAATCTCACGTTCTTACCTCCCAGTTATAGCCACAATAGCGTCTCTCCACAACTTTCCCTTATTGTTGTCATTTTATACATAAACACCTGGAATTGATCTACAAACTTACTAAAATTTTGTAACCTCAAAAGAAGAAACAAAATCATAAGAAAGAAATAGAAACTTGTACCTTGAATTTCATTCAACGCATTTATGGTGTCTATTTTGAACCTTTCATCTCTGTACTTCACACATCACCGAAAAAATGTTGTTGAATTTAAATCACTTATTGAGAAAGAGATTGGCAGGAAAGTAAAGGCTCTCACAAGCGATAATGGTGGAGAATGTGTCGAATGAGTTCAAGAAATTTTGTGCAAAAGAAGGAATTCGACGAGAGTTGATAGCACCCGATAACCCACATCAGAATGTGGTGGTTGAGAGAAAGAATAGAAGTATTGTGGGAGATACATAACCCATGTTGCATTCAGACCAGAGCCTACCGTTGCACTTGTGGTATGAAGCATGCAATGCAATTGTTTATTTGCAGAACAAGAGTCCTCATCAGATTCTTGGCATGAGTACACCAAAGGAATTTTTTTCAGGGAAGAATTCAAATGCATCACACTTCATGATCTTTGGATCATCAATTTACTCTAATGTTTCAAAGCATGCAAGGAAAAATCTAGAGCCTAGAGCTGAGCTGGGCATATTATTTTTGGGGTACACTGAAACACCTCATAACTATCGTGTTTACATGTCATCTCTAAGGATGAAGTTGTTAGGAGAGATGTGGAGTTTGATGAGGAGAAGGAAATGAGGTTTTCTATTGAGAGGGATCTTTAGTTGCATTCAGTTAAGGATACTTTATCTCCAAAAGTATAACCTTAGGAAGCTGTGGACTAGCCACAAGCAAAGGAGCAGAGAGTGGAGACACCCACTCAAGAAAAGGCATCTAGAGATGCAAGGAAGTGCACCAGGGAAGCTAACAGATTATTGCATGATGTTAGAGAGAATGTGGGAGCACCCACATTACAGCACAGGCAGGGAAGGTCACCAGATCGATACACTAGCTACATAATGTTGATGAGTGAGATTATAGAGACTGAGCCATTCTCATTTGAGGAAGTAGTCTAGAAACCAGTATGGGTTGAAGCCATGTTAGAGGAATATGATCCCATTATCAAAAATAGTGTTTAGGAAGTGGTTCCAAGACCAGAGGACAAGTCATTGGTAAATTCCAGGTGGATCTACAAAGTGAAGCAAGCAACAAATGGAAGAATTGCAAAACACAAGGTCATATTTTTGGTCAAGGGATTCTCTCAAGTGGAGGGAATTGACTATGAGGAGACTTTTGCTCCAGTAGCAAGGTACGCTTCAATCAGATCAATTCTAGCACTTGCAACATAGATTAGATGCAAGATCCATCAGATGGATGTGAAGACAACATTCCTTAATGGAGTGATATAGGAGGAGGTGTATATTGAGCAGTAAGAAGTATTTGAGACCTTCGATAGAGAGTCACATGTTTGTAGACTCAAGCGAGCATTGCATGGATTGAAACAAGAACCTGTGTTTGGTACACCAGGATCAACGACTATCTCACCGGGTTGGGCTTCACCAAAAGTGAAGCAGATGAAAACCTTTACCATATTGTTGTTGAAAGTAAAGTATTGATTATAGTGTTATATGTCGATGATTTAATTTAATCGGTGATGAGAAGTTGATCAAATCTTGCAAATAGGATATTGTAAGAGAATTCAAGTTGAAATATTTGGGGCTCGTCTATTATTTCCTCGGTATGGAAGTATGGCAAGGATATGGGGAACTCTTTGTCTCTCAGGGAAAGTATTTTAATGAGATACTGAAGAAGTTCCACATGGAGAGCAACAAACCCATGGAGACTCCTCTAGCAGGGAATTGGAGGAAGGAAGATGTTACTTGAAGTGAACTAGTGGAGGCTACATTTACAAGAAGCTTGTGGGTTCACTCATGTATTTGGTGAATAAACAACCAAACATGTGTTATGCAGTTAACCAACTTAGTCAAGTAATGGTTAAGCCAACCAAACTATATTAGAAGGTAGCAAAGCATGTGTTTAGATGCCTTAGAGGAACCACTATGTTTGGTATTTTGTACAAACAGACAGCGGGAATGAAGCTACAAGGCTTCACAAATGTAGATTGGAAGGGGAGTCCATCAGACAAGAAGAGAACATTAGGAGGAATTTTGATTTTTGGGTCAGGAATTACTTCTTGGTACAATAGGAAGCAAAGATCTGTTGCACTCAGCTCATTAGAAGCAGAGTACATGGTTGCAAGTAAAACAACATGTGAGGCGATCTGGATGAGAAAAATTCTTGTTGGGTTATTTGATCAGACGATGGATCCTATTGTGATCTACTATGATAATCACAATTGTATCAAACTCTATGAGAATCCTATATTTCATGATCGATCCAAGCATATCGACATCCAGTATCAGCATCTACAAGATTGTGTGCAGAGGAGGATCATGTTGTTGGAGTACATTCCTATAGAGGAACATGATGCATATATTTTGACAAAGGCTTTGTTAAGAGGAAAAATTGATTTCCATAGAGGCAAGATAGGGGTATCGAATAATCCCTTTCTTGTTGAGAGGGAATGGTGAAAATGCAGCATGAAATTCCTAATTTAATTTTTCCTTAATTAAATCAGGAGAATTTCAATTTCAATTTCAGTAAAATACTTGGAGGAATTTAACTGAATTGATATGGAATTGATATTATTATTATTATTATAAAATGAAAATAGTATATTTATTTTTTTAATAAATTTTTTTTATATATTAATATCAATTTTTTTTGTTATTGGAAAGAAAACAGTTAATAACAAAATTTAATGTCTTTTATCCCAAATGTTTAGGCCGATAGGCCTTCCTATGCATCAACAATTGTCAACACTTTTACCCTGCTCCGTTGGATCAGGTGAGACACTTTCAACCGTTGATTTGAAGTGTGACTGCTTTTTCCAAATATCGGTTGAGTTGCCTTACTGCTTTTTCCCATTCTTTTATGTCACTCTTGAAGATATGTTTACTGCTTTTTCCCTACCAGTGGTTGTTACTGTTCTTCTTCCCTGGCTTTTGGCAAGCACTAATTAGTATTAAGCATCTTACACAACGCATTCTCACTTTCATCTCATCATTTTCTTCAATACACTGCATTGCATTGGCTTGCCTTGTTTCTTCTTCAAGTTTATTTTATTTGTTGCATGGCCATGCATTTTGGATTTTACAGTGTTTTATTTTCGTTGTGTTTTTCTTTGTTTTGAATTTAATTTATGTTTTTTTAAAAGAGTGTTTGCATGGTTTATCCTGGCGATTCTATTTTGTTGCTATTATGTTGAGCAGAAGAATAGATAGAGATGAAATTCTTCATCCATTGGAATGAAATTCTGGAAATTTTTTATGGATAAAAGCAGGTATGCTTTTGGTTTTCAATATCTATGGGTTTTACTAATAAATTTGTATAGGGAAAAGCAACGTGGTAGCTAATGGCTATGCATGGAACCCAATTTTTTCAACAGTTTTATGCCCGAGAAAATTGCAAGCTCATCCATCCCAAGTTGAGTTGAGGTCGCAGGTTCGAATCCCGCACTATGAATCCGGGTAAATTGGTTTTTTTTTTTTTTTTGGTCTTCTGATTATCTGTCGTCTCTATAATATAATGAAAGTTTTCAAGACCAAAATTTTGTGCTTACAGTGCCAAGAAATCGAGATTTATAGGGAAACTTCCAGGCCTTACAATATTTGTAACTCGTGTTCAGTGTGGAAGAAGTGGCAATGATTTTCCCAATACAGAAGTGTAGAATGATAGGTCACGTTTAAATGCAAAGAACATCAAACCGGGCTTTAAATTTTGAGGTTCTGTCGCTCAACATTTACAGCAGTGGATCGATTGTGTTTTTTATATGAATTTCTGCAAATTGAGTTGTGGATAGCTGTGGATAAGTTTTGCATGGTTTTATTTTGAAAACGAACATTGACTCGGGCTCTAGAGTTTGAGGTATTGTAGATTAGGGTTCACGGCAGTGGATCGGATTGTCTATTATTTATGATAATTTGCGTATTAAGCTATGGATAGCGGTGAACAGGTCTCATGAGCTGGCGTTGTGTGAAGAATAGTGCATCAAGCTCTAGAATTTGAGGCTTGGTGTATTAGGGTTTGAAGCAGTGGATCAGATTCTGTTTCTTTATGAATTTATGCAAATTGAGTCAGGGATACCAGTGAAAAATTCATGTGAGCTGCCTTAGTGTAAATAATAGGGAATCGGGCTCTAGACTTCGAGGTTTTGTTGATTAGGGTTTGAAATAGTGGATTGGATTCCGTATTCTATACTATGTTGTTCGAATTGAGCTATGGATAGCTGTGAACAGGTCTTATGAGCTGTGGTGAATGAGGGATGGGGTGTATATTTTCCAAGTTGCTGGGTCCAGCCCCGGCGAAAGATCTTGCAAGCCCTAAGCAAAGGCCTGTTCAGATTACATCTGGAAGAAGGTCAAATGCTTCTGTGTAGAAGCTCGAGAATGTTCAAGTCTCCAATGGAGTTGGAGAGGGGAAAGAGGGAGCCAATGTGAGAAGTAAACGCAATGCTAATCTTGCCACAGATGTGGAAGAGCCGGCACGGGAGAGATGGAGGGAGAAGCCCAATTCCAAGCTGAGCAATCCTCCCAAGCACGTACATGGAGAGCAAGTTGTTATGGGATGGCCCCTCTGGCTTGCAGCTATTGCTAGAGAAGCTATCAAAGGGTGGATTCCATGTCGTGCAGACGCCTTCGAGAAGCTTGATAAAGTAAGTGATAATAGTAATTATAGATTATATTGTTTGCATAATTGTTTAGGTTTGGACTCTGCAGTTGTCTATGAAAGCTGCTCCATATTTTTGTTTCTTCCATTAGTCTTGCGCAAGAGAACCTTGTGGTAAATGCAGTTTCATATATCTTGCATTTACTCAGGTCGAGTTTATGGGTTCTTTTTATGCCTCATGACACAAAAAGTGTGAATATCCAATTCAATTTATTAAGAACAAGGCATGGTAAACTCATACATGAACACTTAAATAACTTTAGATTTCCATGATAATATATGTGTAACCAAATTTCCTTCCTACTTTTTAGTCTACACAATATATTCTCGTTATTTGCTTAAATGCAAATATTGCTATTAAGTTACTATCAGCAATTGTAATGAATTTCTCCTACATCTTCCGAAAAGTCTGGCTTCCAATTACAAAACTAGTTTGAGTTTGCTATTTAAATTTTGTATTAAATTGGATTCTGAAACTTGTTAAACAATATCTGCAGATTCCCTGATTTATTATTCAAATATCCCCATGGTCTTAAGATAAATTAATGAAATGGTCTCACTAAGAGTTATTCTATTGTAAGCAGCAAAGGCGGAACATGAAGTGTAACTGTCCGTTGAATATCTCGTTGCTTGCAACTATGTTGACATAGGTGAATGAGGGAGAAGTTTCCTGTCACATCCTTTACAGATGTTATGTCAAGAAAAGGGAAATGTATGTTTATAAACCATCCTCCCATCATCGCAATGAAGCCCTTGGAAGGATTCCTTCTCACTTATTCCAAGCCCTATCATTCCAAAATCTATCTTTCATCCATCGGCTCTATATATATTTTACTCCTGAAATTGTGAGCATCATGTAATCTACCCAGAAATTTTTTGATTTGCAACTAAATCTGATACCTATCTTACTTACAGAAAATTAGTAATGGTTTCGAATGAAGATGGAGACAGTATCCTCACAAAGGGAGTACTATCTGAGAAAGAAAGTGATCTTAACAAAGGGGATGATACTGACTTGAATATTTTGTAATTGTGACCATTGATAGACCACTGGTTAAGGTAATTGTAAAAAACAAAAGTTATCAATTGGTTCATAAATGGTATTACCGACCTTTTTAAATTTGTTTGTAAGATCCTATGTCTTATATTCTATGATGGAATTACCTTGTCGTTCATATACCATCACACAGTGGAAACTGTTAAATTAATTAATATGTTTCCATAGTATTTAATACAACTGAAAAGCCTAAATGTGGTAAGAGATAATAGTTATTCATTACTGGTTAGGCTGATAGGCCTTCTTATGCATCAACAAGCATCAACACTTTTACCCTGCTCTGTTGGATTAGGTGAGACACTTTCAACCATTGATTTGAAGTGTGACTGCTTGTTCCAAATATCGATTGAGTTGCCTTACTGGTTGAGTTGCCTTACTGCTTTTTCCCATTCTTTTATGTCACTCTTGAAGATACTTTTACTGCTTTTTCTCTGCCAGTGGTTGTTGTTCTTCTTCTTCCCTGGCTTTTGGCAAGCACTAATTAGTATTAAGCATCTCACACAGTGCGTTCTCACTTTCCTCTCATCATTTTCTTCAATACTTTGCATTGCATTGGCTTGCCTTATTTCTTGTTCAAGTTTATTTTCTTTGTTGCATGGCCATGCATTTTTGATTTTACAGTGTTTTATTTTCGTTGTTCTTTTCTCTGTTTTGAATTTAATTTATGTTTTTTTTAAAAGAGTGTTTGCATGGGTTATCCTGGCAATTCTATTTTGTTGTTGTTATGTTGAGCAGAAGAATCTATAGAGATGAAATTCTTGATCCATTAGAATGAAATTCTCGAAATTTTTTATGGATAGAAGCAGGTATGCTTTTGGTTTTCAATATCTATTGGTTTTACTAACGGAGTAGTCTAACAAGGCGGAGGAATTGTCCGGTTTCCGTCACTGCCCGGAAAAACCTCCGGCTCCGGCCACTGCAATTCCTCCACCACCCTCCGCGAGCTTCGCCCAGCTCTGCCACCCTCCACGAGCTCCGCCAAACTCCGCCACCTTCCACATTAACTACGTCTGGGAGGAGTCCCGACTTCCATCGTTGTCTTGCCGCCGGGAGTTAATTCACCTTTCAATTCGAATTTGGCTTTTTTGCGGGCTTCTCCTGACCAATTCAACCCGGCACTCCGCAGCTCCCTCCCCTGCAGTTCACCAGGTCACTAAAATAGGCGGAAAACTCTCAGAACGGGCTTGACTCGTGCCTGCAGCTCACCAGAACAATGAAAAACTCACTCCCACACTCTGCAGCTCACCACCTGCACCACCCAGGCGACAAACAGGCAAGTTCAACACGTCGAACCCACTACCTGGTTATATGTATTAATAGATATATACACAAATTCTATGTGCTCCCAAACACCGTGTAGCCTGCAAACCCACTTGTCGTCGAGGTTAGAGGATGTCCAATTGTCTCATTTATGAAATGTGTGAGCTGCACCCACCAATAATCTACAAAATATACCTAAAGCAAGTAACTGCATTTGCATCTATGTTGAAATACTTTCTTCTTCTTCTGCGGCTTGTATACAAAAATGAATAAAATGTTTTCTTTATCATAGAATAGCATAGCACTATTTGATGTCATTCAAATAAATCTCAGAGAATGCGTTGGAATTATAGATAGCCATGAATGCTTGGAATCTTCTGGGGAAATCAACTGGTTGTTGATTAGGCCCATAGTTGGTTGCTTGTGAAGCAATCACATAGTAATTAGGATGTAATTAGTTCAGTCTGTTTATAGGAATTTGGAGCATAAGGCTGAAAGTTCAATGATGGTCTAAATTTTTTCAAATGATGGAATAGCGCCCTACCTCAGAGCTTTAGGGGTTTATAGAGCTTAACAAAGTGTTTCGCGGCAATCATAAAAACGAAATTTAATGGTGGGTGTAACCATACGAGCTGGGGCATGAATATTTCTTTAATTCTGGTGAATATTTGAAAGTTCTACAACACACACTTGGTTCCTTTAATGTGTTTTATTAACCTGTTAAGAATGTTTTGGAGTTTTAATTAACAGACAGAAACATGAGGGTTAAAATAAAAATAGAGTTATATATAAAACCATCATATTATTCCAATAACCAGGTGAATTAATTCAACAAATCAGCAAGTTAAATGAATGAAAAGCTATAATATAAGTGAATTGATTAAATGAATGGAAGAGGAGTTTATTTTTATAAGCATTCTTGAGTTAACAAAGGATATTTAATACTACGAGAATTAACACGCAGCAAGAGTTATGTAAAAAAACCATGGATAAAACTAATGGGAGTAGTTTTATAGAGCTTAACAAAGTGTTTTGTGGCAATCATAAAAACGCAATTTAATGTTGGGTGTAACCATACGAGCTGGGGCATGAATACTTCTTTAATTCTGGTGAATATTTGAAAGTTCTACAACACACACTGTTGAATACCCTGTTTACTCAAGAGAGACTTTGGCATTATAGAAAATGAATTTGTAGGCCCAATGAAAGGAAAGCTCTACACAAACAAGATGAAGAGCTCTACACAAACAAGATATATGTGACAATTATAGCAAACATGATTTAATGGTGGGTCAGTGGCTCTAACCATACAAGGTGGGAGCATAAATATTTTTCACCTCCTGTTGCATGTATCAAAATTATACACAAAAAACCATTGAGTACCATGTTCATTTTCTCTAGATTACATAAATGAATTTGTAGGCCCAATAAGTGGAGAGGGTTCAAATTTTAAGATTCAAATAATGGAACTCAGATTCTCTTCCTGAGTGAGTTTTACTAGTGTCAGATTCTTTGATCCATGCCTGTACTTAGACCAAAGTTGGGCTTGAATATTTGTCCAAAGTTGGGCTTGAATAGCAATTTAGTTTTAGCCAATTTTCAGGCTTGTCTTAACAGTTTATAGCCCTACCAAACTGGTAAGGAAGGGAAGCCAATGGTTGCACTGCTAGAGCTAAGAGGCATCACTAATATAAGAGTAGGAAGGAAGCCACTAGTGTATGTAGGTTTTCACAGTTAAACATCATGTTAAATTTTAAATTAGCTTCACATATTTGGAAGCAAGGAAACCATATCACTAGAGCAGAAGCATATTGTGATAAATTTGTATGGGAAATTGGGGATTATGAGAAGGAAATGGATTTTCTAGATCTTAAGATGAGTGGTCTCTTCTGAAAATCATATGATTCTGTAGGAAACGGATTCCTGGTATCAAATTAAACATTTTCTAGATCCATGATAATCTCTTCCGAAAGTCATATGGTTCTATACAAAGGATGAGAGCAAGGATTGTTATGTTTGATTTGTAGAATTTGAAACAGTGTTTAAAATCTTGTGAACATCTGGTTAAGCTTTAATAAAAAGGAGAATGTAATGAACAGTTCTCATTATTATTATATCTATCTTTAGGATTTAACTTGAATTAGATGAAGGCATTAGACAAAGTTATAACTATTTAGCTACTTAAGGGTATGTACCAAAATTTGAAATCTCCTCAACTCTTAAGGGTATGCGCCAAAATTTGAAATCTCCTGAACTCTTAAGGGTATGCACCAAAATTTGAAATCTCCTAAACTCTTAAGGGTATGTACCAAAATTTGAATCTCCTGAAATCTACCAAAATTTGAAATCTCCTTAACTCTCAAGGGTATGTACCAAAATTTGAATTCTCCTGAACTCTCAAGGGTATGTACAAAAATTCGAATTCTCTTGAACTCTTAAGGGTATGTACCAAAATTTGAAATCTCCTCAACTGTAACATCTAACATTTGAAGTCTCCTCAACTGTAACATCTAAAGCCTCTTTCTGGAGCTTTCAACCAACCACCAAAGCTTCCTGGAGCACACATCAAATATCATATTTAAATTATAAATGGAGAATTTAAGTGACACTTTTCAACCAATCACCAAAGCCTCCAACAACATATTACCAAACCATAAACTACATGGAAAAATTAAATCATGCTTTTCAACCAACCATCAAAGCTTCCAACAGCATATACTAGACCATATGACCATATTTAAACTATATGGAGAATTTAAATTATGAATAAACAGATTAGTAACTAGACTTGCATTTAAATTATGCATAAACAGAGTCATAATTCATAACATGTATACATATGTTCCATTTCATCTTTATTAAGTTTATTAAGGGCTTTTTTGGATTTTGTTCATTGGAACTGATGAGGTGATTCTTTGGTTTTTTTGTGCATTTGAACTAGTTAGGAGATTTTGTGGGTTTTTTTTTAAATGAATTTTTTTTTGGAACCTGGCATGTGAGATTTTTCTTGTGAGATTTTCTTGGTAATTCTCACTTTTCATATGTTCTAAAAATCAAAATATGTTGTTGATTAGGCCCATAGTTGGTATAGTCCTCTTAAGAACATATCACGTGGATTGCTTAAAAGGAACTAAGAACAAAACTGCCAACCTAACATGAAAAATAAGTCATTCTGGGTTCTGAACTTTTGTGACCGCCCAAATTCTGAACTTTTGTGACTGCCCAAAAGATTAATGAACTAGTGACACACCACTGCAGAGCTTGAACTGAACTTTAACAGACCTACTTTCAACTATTTGCTCCATAGTGTCTGTTCATCAATTTTAGTAAATGTTGTATCATCTAAGCGTTTCCAAGTTTTTATACTTGTAACACCTTACCATGTTTTTTCACCTTTTTCAAGAGTAGCCATAATCACTCTGGCTTGTCTTGACCATCTTGCTTGACAATCCTGCTTTTCCATAAGCATGGTAGCCAAATCCACCCCCATAACACAACCAAATTCCCTGATATTTCCCACAAAAATCATTAACATGGTCGTGACCTGTGAAGGCTGCCTTGATGTCCCCAGTACTTACAAAAGTGCTCAAGACACCTGAGTTTATGGAAGCACAACCCACTCCTTCCTGCATTTCACCCACAATTTCTGAACCTCCAAGGTACCATTCCTCATATAGAGGAATATGGAAAAATCCAAGAGTTGGAGCTGGATGAGTCTGTGGAGCCCATCCACTTTTATATGTATCTTGCCAACATCAAAATAAAACAAAATATATGCCTACAGTGAATCTTTTTAGCCCTCTCATGTCCAAAATATGTTCTAAAATCAAAGCCTCCAGACAAGAATAATGCAACACTATATAGGTGGCATGTGCCTCTTCAAGACAAAATTTTAGATTTGATAAATCGGGCTAGAGTGGTTTTCCTACACTAGTGGCTTCCTTCCTATTCTTATATCAGTACATACACTAGTGCCTTCCTTCCTACTCTTATATCAGTGATGCCTCTTAGCTCTAGCAGTGCAGTGATGCCTCTTAGCTCTAGCACTGCAACCATTGGCTTCCCTTCCTTACCAGTTTGGTAGGGCTATAAACTGTTAAGACAAGCCTGAGAATTGGCTAAAACTAAATTGCTATTCAAGCCCAACTTTGGACAATTATTCAAGCCCAACTTTGGTCTAAGTACAGGCATGGATTAGAGAATCTGACACTGGTAAAACTCACTCAGAAAGAGAATCTGAGTTCCATTATTTGAATCTTAAAAGTTCAACCCTCCCCACTTATTGGGCCTACAAATTCATTTCTGTAATCCAGAGAAAATGAACATGGTACTCAATAGTTTCTTGTGTAAAAATTCTGATACATGCAACAAGAGGTTAATATGTTTCCATAGTATTTCCATATTATGTTTCCATAGTATTTAATACAACTGATAAGCCTAAATGTGGTAAGAGATAATAGTTATTCATGGTTGGGATTTAATAATCTTTCCTCTAATTATAGACTAATTAGAAATATACAAAACCAACACATCATTATGAAATACATTGGTAAATTCCAAATAAGGTAGAAAAACCATAAATTATTAAATCAAATTACATAATGCCAAAATATTTTTTCTTTGGAAAGTAAATCTTTGAAGAAACTCAGTTTATTAACATAGACGGCAGTTTTTTCACACAAAGAAAGCATTCATCTTTTTTATTAATTAAAACAAAAGCTAAATACATTGGCAACATTAATGATATGAAAACCCTACAGACCACAAACCCTAACCGCTCAAAAGGCAACATTAATGAAATGAAAACCCTACAGACCACAAACCCTAACCGCTCAAAAGGCAAAATCCATACAAAGCCCAGGCAGCCCTCAGTGATTAACATAGACTGACGAATTTATAAATGACACGTGGATCCATTCAATTCAGCATGATGGATGCAAAAATTCAGCTGGCGAAAGAGGAACAACTCTGAAATCGCGGACGTCTTTTCTCCACTTGTTTAAAGGATTCGGGCACCGTACTTTTGGAGAATATTCAGGACAATCTCGGGGTCTGCATCTCCAATTACTTTGAGAGTCAACGGTGTATTTGTAGCGCTGCCCTCAAATTTCACGTCCTTAACGCCTGCAATATTGGATCTCCAAACTTACTAAAACTATTGCATCCTCGACTGACTCCAATTCATAATAATCAAACGTAGTACTTGAACGTACCTTTCAGTGCTTTAACCACCGTAAGGGCGGCATCTCTTTGTGTGGAGTCCTTGAACGTGACTTTGAATTTTAAGAATTTCTGCACCATGTTTCACGCGCAGAACTCAGCTCAAAAAACCGTTTAGAAAATAAAATTTTATTCAATGAGAAATGAATGAATACTCGCCGGGGTACCTTCTGAACGGATCCGAATACTTTTAAAATCTCGCCAGGGATCTGGGGATATGCGCCCTCAGTTAGAGTCACAGTGACGTCTCTCAACAGACTTCCGCCCTTGTCGTCTTTTCTAGCTTCAACACCTACAGTTGATCTACAAACTTACTGAAAGTTTGCAACCTCGAAAACAGAAACAGAATCATAAGAAAGAAACAGAAACTTATACCTTTGATTACATTCAAGGCATTTATGGCATCATCTTTGCACCTGTCGTTTTTGAAATTCACAGTGAAAACCCATTTCTGCACATGACGCGTAGAATTCACGTCAAAAATCCTCTAGGAAAAAAAGATCCAAACACACGGAATGGATGAGGTGACCTACCGGAGAAGGTACCGAAGGTACCGGAGGTACCGGAGGCATCTTGAAATATCGCTGATAAGGGTTTCAGCTGAACGCTTGGCACTTTTAAATTATAAGAGTTTCAGCTGAACATTTAAATTATAAAATCTATGCGTTAATATATTCTTCAAAATTTTAAAAATCTTTTAAGAAAACTCCGTTTACTAACATTGACTGAAGTTTTTTTTACAAGAAGAAAGCATCCATCCTTTTCTATTAATTAAAACAAAAACTAAATACATTGCCAACACTAATGAAATGAAAACCCTACAGACCAGAAGCCCTAACCACTAAACTTTGAAAACAAAAAGCAAAATCCATACAAAGCCTTGGCAGCCCCGAGTGAGAACCAGAGATTCAGCCGGCGAAAAAGGAACAACTGTGATCAATTTAGCGTCTCCACTTGTTTAACGTTTGCCACTTTTTATAATGAAAATCGGTGATGGGAGTTGATAGCATACGTCAAAAGCTTTTTCGCTGATGGTTGATAGCATACGTCAAAAGCTTTTTCGCAGATGGTTGATAGCATGCGTGATGGGAGTTGATAGAGAAGTTGTCGGGTTACGTTTGGAGCTCCGTGGGTTTGTTGACGACAGGAAGAAAACCCATGGTTTGTAACTATTCCACGTGCTTTTGACTGTCGGTTTGCGAGGGGTTTTTTGGGTGGAGCCCTCCTCCACCCAGGATACCATACGTCAAAACTGTGGGCGTTCTATTTGAACACGATACCGTATAAAACTGTGGGCGTTCTATTTGAACACGATACCATATAAAACTGTGGGCGTTGGCCACATGTGGTAGATAGTATAATAGATAGTATAATCTAGTCTGATTATTGTGGAAAAATTGCTATGTTGCCAGGGAACATGGGTTCGGGACAGGCACGGGGACGTTATTTTTTAAAACAGGGTATGGGGATTTTTCAGGGTATATTAATAATTTATATATAATATAAAATATTATATTTATAAAATTATAATACATGTGAATTTGTATGTTTTTCAACTTTAAACAAAAAAGCTAAAATACTTATGATTTAAAATTTAAATATTTAAACATGCACATCATTGAACATTCAACATTCACAATGAAATTTCAAAATTTCTAGTGTTATATCAAGTGCGAATTGGAATTTACATATTAATAAGAATCACGATATATGTCCATTGTCATTCTACATTCAAAATTTGCCTTAAGGCATTTCCAAACAAAAACTAGGAAATTTTAAAATACTAAAATAAAGATAGCTAATAGTGAACAACGGTTTCCTCAAGCCATGTCATCAACATCACTTAGATCTTCAGTTAGCATGCTCTCTAGGTAGGAATCACTCTCATCTTGAGGCTCTTTCTCATCCGTTGCAACTAGAGGTAGCTCAATAAGGCCATCTGGTTGTATCTCCTCACCCACACACATAGCATCCTCTGTGTATTGGTCCCATCTCTTGAAAGGACTCTCCTTGTAACCAAGATCTTTTCGAGATATGAGACAAAGTGTGCTATGAATGTACACTACGTTCTATGCCTTCTTTGAGCCCAACCTATTTCTCTTTACTAAATGGATAAAGGCATAAATACTCCAATTCCTTTCGAAAGACGCAAAAGTAGCTACTTGGAATATTAGGGGAAGCCCATTAAATTAATTAAAAATTTAAAAATAAAAACTAAAATGAACTCCAAAGAACCCGATTTTGAGGTTCCAAGTACCCATCATCAGGGTTCTACGTTCTATGCCTTCTTTGAGCCCAACCTATTTCTCTTTACTAAATGGATAAAGGCATAAATACTCCAATTCCTTTCGAAAGACGCAAAAGTAGCTACTTGGAATATTAGGGGAAGCCCATTAAATTAATTAAAAATTTAAAAATAAAAACTAAAATGAACTCCAAAGAACCCAATTTTGAGGTTCCAAGTACCCATCATCAGGGTTCTTCGTACCTGTCAAGACAAAAGAACCCAAATTTTTTTAATGGAGAACCCAGTTTTTCATAGAAGAACCCGGTTCTTATGGGTTCTTCTCAGAAGCACCCGTCCCAGAATCCGGTACTTGGGTTCAAGAACCCCACCCTTGGGTTCAGGAACCTGTGCAACATAGAAAAATTGAAGGATATTCTCTTTGTTGACATTTCCCATTAAGATCTGGAAGATCTTCACGAGCTAATGGCAAAGCATGGCCTGATCTGTTGTTTCAATGGGTTGTGGCTTCTAACAATAGATTTTTACAAATGGATACACTCTAATTGAACCAGATCTTGCAGGGTTCTCTTATGTTCTAAAAGCTTCTTCATAGTTGTGTTTTCCTATGAGAAAGATTACCAGGGTGCTCTATCTAAGGGCCCATGGTTTTGGGGAAAAGCGAGGCTTTTCATGGCCCCTTAGTTCTTAAATTTTGATCCCTCTATGATAATAATTACAAAGCTCCCCATTTGGGTTCAACTTCCAAACTTGACGGCTCATCGATGGCATGATTTAGTGTTCACAAGCATCGAAAACACCTTGGGTTGCTTCCTAGCCACAAATCTTACGCAAGGCCAAAGTGGAGTTTATACTTTCAGTAGGATCTTTGTAGAACTTGACATCAATAAAGGCTTTTCAAACAAAATCAACCTAAAAGTAAGTGATTTCCACTCGATCCAAATCCAGGGCTATGAGAACACAGCTTTTCATTGTTGCCTCTGCCATAAAACATGACATCTACAAAACCCCTGTTCTTAAAAGCCAGTAAAACAGAGGACTACATCTAAGGCTTGGAAGCCATACAACCCACCCCCTGTGGAGGAAAAGGAATCTTCACCTTCAGATGAGGAGGACAATGAATCAAATGATAAAATTCTCTATTCAGATGAGGATCGTGAGGAGAGTAGGGAGAATAAAAGTTTAAAACTTCGCATAGGAACAAATAGTACTATTATCTCATTGTGAGCGATAAAGCGAGCCTACAAATCAACTTCCTCACTATCAGAAAATGACACAATAGTATCCTATCATGAATTCTTCAACAAGCAGTGGTTACTCCTGCAAATTCGATCCACCTGCAAAGAAAACTTTGAATTCTCTCCTCTTCTGTGATTCCTACTCTGATACCATGTAGAAATTTAATGTGTAGATTCAAAACTTCTCATGAAATTTATTAGATCACAAGATTTTAAGCTCCTCTACTCATATGTAGAAAGAAAATCACGATCGAGAACACAAATCATTAACATGCATCAAAATTCAACACATACACAGAGATTTATCTAGGGGAGAGAAACTGCTCAAAACCCCTTACTATATGTATTGCATTAATCAAATAATAGAGAAGAAATACAATGTTTTCTCAAGCCTAAGCAACCCCTGCACTACTCTAATATATCTCACCACCTCCCAGACTAACTCAAGCCAATACTTAACCAATTTATCAGTCTGCCAAGCTCCTATTTCCTTGCATTGTTTGATGAAGAATTAGTCCCCTATTAATTAGGGAAATTACTCATTGAGAATTGTGCAATTCCTTTAGGCTTTTCTTTGATAGTATGCACCATTTGTACAACTTGGAAAATTCTACAACTGATAGTACACTGCTTTTGAACTCCAATCTCAACTAAGTAACTCGAATTCTCTGCATGCATGAGTTAATTTAGGCTTAATGATCAGTGTAACTCGATGATCACTCAATGTGAAAAAAGTTACACACCCTTGATTGAACCTCCACTGGTTTTCCTAATAGTGAGAACTAGTTACACCAACAATAACTCAAATTAACTTAAATAGATTGCTACAAATTAGCAATAAATCATGTACAACTGAACTCAAGTGTCTCCAACTTGAATTTATTGAGTTAATTGAGTGGCAGGAGCTATGCCACCTCATATCTTATTAATCAACCCAAAATAATAATTGCATTCATAGAATTCGAGCTACCCATTTGAGATGGAGATTCCATGGTAGTGTACTATCAGTTATAACATATTCCCATGTGTACAAGTGGTGCATGCAATCAGAGATTGACCTAAGGCTATTGCACAATTCCTTGGTGTAAAATTCCTAAAAAAATAGGGGCAATTTCCCAAGGGAATAGCGCAAGGAAATAGGAGCTGTGGAAGGCAATGGCTAAGTGTTGAGCCAGGTTCAGTCAGTCGAGCAGAAGGATAGACTATACATTTGTAGGGTGTGCTCAGGCTTGAGCAAGCATTGCATTTCTTCTCCATATTTTGATTAATATAATACAGATAATAAGCGGTTTTGAGAAGTTTCTTTCCCCTAGATGGTGAATTAACTTCCGCAGATCAATAAAGTAGCTTTAAGTCTTGTTATTTAGCAAATTTCATTAATAGTGTTGAATCTACACATTAATTTCTACATCCCTAACCTTCTTGGACACCTTGAAAGTGTGTCCTTTGGTTCAATATTCTCTTTTCCTACTCTCATCTTATAAGTTGTGAGAGTACCAAGTAGTTTGTCCATTGTGAGACTTTTTAGGTCAATCACCTCTTCAATGGTTGATATTTGGGCATTAAATCTCATATGCAAAGACCTTAAGACTTTTCATTCAATTATATATTCTTTGATATCTTCACCAAATCCCCCGATCATATTGGTTACTTCGTCAACTCTAAGGAAATACTCTGATATGCTTTCCTCTTCACTCATTCTTAAGCTCTCAAACCTCATCCTGAAGGTTTGAAGTTTGGCCTACTTAACTTTCTCATCTCCTTCATGACTCTGATTGAGCTTGACCCATACTTCCTTAGCAGACTTACAATGTATAACCTTTACAATTTTGGATTGAGTAGGAGGGACTACACAGATAACATAATCTACCAACACGGAGCTCCAAACATCTACTCCTAGGGACATAAGATAGGTTTCCATCATAACTTTCCAAAAGGCATATTTTGTCCCATCAAAGATTGGTATCTTACTTGAGTAAGCATCTTGAATCTCTTGTCTAGACATAATTCCTTATGGATCTACCTTCCAATGGTTAGACTGTTGCTGAAGGAACTTGGCTCGGATTCCAATTATTGGAATAAGGAATTACTTGGGAGGGGGCGCCAAGGGTGAATCAGTGATAAGTGAGGTTCTTAAACTTCAATCTCAATTCTTCTTTTCTTCTACTCTTAGTCAATTACTTATGTGGGCATACTTTAATACATAAAATGTACAGCAAAGTAAATAATTCTCATGAACATACAATCCATTAATACAACATACACATATTAACACCAGCTTTTTTACGTGGAAACCCAAAGGGAGAAAACCACCAATTTGTTTGTTATTATGATGTAAATTAAACACCTACTTAATTACATCACGTTGTTTGTGAGAACCCCACTCACATGAGGCTCCAACCCCCTAAAGATAGCAAGGCACTACTTTGCAAGAGGAACCAACCTCTTATGAATTCAGAGCACTACCTGCTCTAGCCATTGTTATACTTTTTCATGAAAATTTCAAACTAAAAACAGAGGCCTCAATAGATGCTCAAAATGTAAACCTTCTCAAATGCTCCACCAAACAATTTCCCTTCTACTCTACAATCCCTCTTTTCACTGCTCTCTTCACTGCTCAACTTGCTCTCATCTCAGCCCTCAACTACTCTATATAAAGTTTAACTCTCATCCCCATTCACCCTTCATCTCTCACACTCTTTACACAACTCTCCACACTTCAACTAACAACAATGTTGCATCCCCGCATTGCACAACTTTGATCCAAGGTTTTCTTCTAGTGTTGCACAAGGAACTATGTTATCTCTTTCACCAATTACTCTACCTTTCACTCTGCCCGAGTGTACTCTTGTATGGCTCTCCATCCTCCTGTTGCATCTAATTGTCTGGCCTCTGCAACCACATTAAACACTAGGAATGGGCTCCATTCAATCAACAACCGCAACTGCATTAAACATGGTATGGACACCTGATCATTATCCACAGTAGGAATTACTTCTTATTATAGAAAAAGTGTTCTAATAATGTTCCCATCCTTCTTGATTTCCCACAAAGATCAGGGTATACTTACGGCTTGGCTTCTCATGCTCTGTAATTAGAGCTTCCGCACTTGGCCATTTTTCATTTAATTATCTATCGCATGCAAGGAAGATTAGGGGTGACTTATTTCTGTTCGAGATAGGCTCCATTAATTCATTCTAAATATCATGATTCTATCTATCTTAATTTAGAGCTCTTGGTAATTTCCATTAATCCATCCACCAATCTTATTGTGTGCATTTCTTCAGCTGCTAACCGGTCTAAATCCATAGCTGCCAAGAACCTTTTAAATATGTACATGGTGCTCTAAGTATATAGCCCAAGGCCCTTGAATAATTTTCCCACATCTTGATTTTCTTCATTATAAGTAGCTAGAAGGCCCCATTTTTGAGCATGCCCCTTGGTCATCAAAACACGTGAAACCACCAAAAAACCAAGTCCTAGGCGCACCTTTCGTCTTTTGATGGAATTGTCAAATGTCAGCTAAATCTTTCGTCTTTCGGTTCTGTTACTTGCCATAAAACATATGCCTCTACTGACTTGGAGGCTCATATGCCTTGCTGCCTGTATCTTTTCCTGAAATAGCATTTCTTAAGACTTACGAGCTCATGGGCTTCCGGCCTAACCCACTTGACCTTAGCATGTTTCCCTTGGTACCTTTACCTATTTTTCTCCACAAGGCCAGGTGTTGTGACCTTCGAGTTAAGAATCTAGGCATTAACCTCTTTGCTGGCCTATGGGGACTTTATTCCCTTTATAATTTCTCCTCCACTCTCTTGGTTCTTTTTACGACATATACTTTTGTTATGGCGCCAAACTCGTAGCTCTCTATCCAGGCATAAAACACGATCCTAGAACCTCGTGTGCTAGTAACTTCTTATGAAATGCAATTTCATTCATCTCATGGGATTGGGGGCTTATGGCCTAGCCCACCTATGTGCACCATTAGCAGTGTCGCTCCTCTTCCTTTACACTCTGTTATTAGAGGTTCTAGGCTTGGCCCACCTTCCACCTGTTAGCCTCTGAATACCTTCACATACAGGCCCTACTGCAATGCGTAGCTCTCAATTAAAATTGCTTCCATACTCTCATCCTTCTAGACAGACTGTGTTACAGGTTTCGTCGATTGACGGTCTGTTAGTTGTTGTTCCCTTCTTTCCCAGCTCCATGTTATCTTGTAAGAATTATAAATAAAGTTACAAGCTTTCGGTATTCTGGGCTTCTGAGATTCGGACTTTCAAGGCCATCTCCACTAGTAGTCAACTAGCTTATGGGATTCTGGGATTTCGAGCTTCCAGGGATTGTTCTCACTACCCCGACTCAAGACTATCCTATAACACTTTATTAATTAAGTTTTAGCCTTTCGAGCACTACAACTATGACTTGCAATAACTTTTTATTAAGGGGGTCATTTGTAGACTTCAACATACCATTAGAAAGATCTCTCTAAGCACTTTCCAACTATGCCACTTCCACGAGAATCTGAGATAAACACCATAGGCATAATCTCCTCTAAATTATGGGTCTCCTAACCATCATATTCATCTTTTTATGGCTTCTCCACTAAGCCTACTATTATGATGATAATCTACAATAGGCTGTAGCAACCATAGGACTTACCCTAAGTTACACACCAAAATTGACCAGGTTCAGATTAATGACAACGTACTGAGTGCAACCAACCATTCAAATAAAGCCAACTTCCCAACATTTGAAGCATATTTTAGTTTCAAAGTTTTGCAGCAATCTCTATCCTCCTTTTGGCACTTTTGGAGTCCATTTGCTTGGCCATACACTATAAGTATCACAATTGACCCATAAACATTACAGGTTTTTCCACCCTCGTATCTTCATGCACCATTGCAGAAGAATTTTTACATGGATTCATTACGTTCATTGGTTTGCAAAATGGATGTAATGAATTAATTACATTCATTTCATGACCTCTACAACAACCCATCTTGCTCGAAAAACCCTTGGAATCCTTTGTGGCCCTTTGCAATTGGTATTGTCGTATTCATTGTTATTATATATTTATACAACCATGCCATAGCTTAAAATTTTTTTATGTAGCACATAAAAGCTTGGATGACCTCATTTCAAGCATTTTCCATCTTGCCCATGGTGGTATTGCCGCCATAGAAAGTTGAAACTCAGAAACAATCTTCAGCAAAATTCATGCAAGTGGCGTGACCTCCATAGGAAATTTCATAAGGTGCACACTAGCTCATTTGAAAGGATTTATTTCAGCTCAAATAGTTTTTTTACAGAATTCGATTTCATTTTCTGGTTTGAGAGATATGAATGTTTGAAGTTACACAAGTCTGGATCGTTGCACAGCCGCGTGTACCATGAGTTTCAGGAATCATTTCCTCGCTCCTCATGTCATCAAATTTCAAGTGTTTTATATCAATGGAAATAACTCTTCAATACATCGAATGGGAGACCCTTAAGATTTGGTTGCAACTGCTGCATAATTCCCTTGCAGAACTGGAAAGCATACTCCGTCGCTACAATCCATCACAACGACAACGGCAACGGTGCCTCGATTGTTTCATGTGCAAGCCGGAAAGACTATCAAAGCGAGTCAAAGTTTGGAAGGTACATTTTAATTACCCCTTTCAAGGCTTTCAAAGAGACTTCTCAAGAGTAAAAATCTGGAGAAAGTAAGCATGCTATTTAATTGAACAGTCACTAAACAAGAGACTTTCATTGTCTGTAAAGTTATGAACATGAACTCTCACATATTTGGAGCTATACTTTACAGTCTGTCATAGTAGATAATCATTTTATGTTCGATCTAAAACTTTTACTTCGCAACTTGCAACAACATCAAACGAGAGGACATGGTATGACCTAGTAATCTTTTAGTGATACATCTCAAATAGAGTTAGGCATTAACATTAACTGCTCCTTATTCATGAGAATAAAAAGTGAAGCAGGTGTACTAAAAACTCCATGTTGAAATAACAATTCTAACTTGGACTGCTACAGAACTGGATGTTCTGCCAACTGAGTTTGACTTGACCTCTGTGACGAAAAAACTTGCAAATACTTGAAAGGTAATTTGCATATAGTTTTTTCACAAAAGGTTTCCTTCATGGATGTGGTACAAGGTTATATTTGTGATTTATTATTCTATAATTTGTTTATCGAAAGTTAACAAGATTCATTGTTGAGAAACTTTAATGGAGAAAAATAGGCAAATGAATCTGTGCAATTTCCTTAGTATCATACACCAAGAATAAGTTAGCCTCAATAATATTTGACCTCAACAATGAGACACCATCAAGAAATATCAATATGCTTCAAGTGCAGTTGCACTAGAGTCTAGAAACATTTACTATTAGGTGACCTTAATTGTTAGACACAATGTATCAACTCAGTTTCTACTTTAACATCTTTTGGAAAAGGAATACTCAAGCCTATGGCTGGCAAACCAGTGCCAGGTCTCATTTGAGCTTTGAAAATGCAATGCATAAAACTTCAGCAATGAAACGCCATTGAGAAATGTGATTAAATTTCAGTAGAAGAAAAACTAAACACAAGAATCATTTACTGTTTACCCTGATTAAACAGATATCCTGTAAAAATTCAGTGCCTACATCGACTTTTGTAAGAGTCGAAGATATAAAGAAGCCCACGGGTTACAAAGGGCCAGGTCTGCTATGGATTTGAAAACGTGGCGAACTATATAATGCAAAGCTTAACCATTTGATTTTCTCATCTTGGAGATGGGTTCGTCAGACTCACTTCTAATAAGTTGAAGTTCTTCCTGTAGTATTAATAAAATCATAATTCCATTATTTCTAGTGTGCATATAACTCCACCTTAAGAACCACTCCAACAAAATAACAATCCAAAATGCAACAAATAAGAGCATGAAAAATGAGCTATTTCTATTGACTTAGACTTCACTAGGAAATGTCATAGAAAATATGTTGTTCTCAGCATCCGGGGACATATGACATGCATGAAATCCCTATAGAGTCTATACACATCTGAGATTCATGAATAGAGAATTGCCTCCTTGGAAAGCAAAATGAAGGTTGCAACAAGGATGAAAAGAATACATAAACGAATGCGTTAACACCTTTTCCATGTGAATCAATTTTCCCAAGCATATCTTCTTGGCCAGTCTCAAGGGTCAACTTTCAATGACACAACTCGAGACTGTCGATTATGCTTTGCAACCTTAACAAAAATTGTTGAGAGGCAGGAGTGTGCCCACCAAGGCCTATGAACTTCTTGCTCACCTTCCAAGCATGCCACTGGAGTGAAACAAGCAACACATGCCCCAAAACACAGGTCAATCAGAATCAGCAAATCAAGCCAAACTTAAAATACGGACATATAAAAAGCTTTACATTCATAGATGCACTTTGTAGTTGGTAATAATAACAAAGGAAAATAACTAGTAATGGAGGATCAACAGTCCTGAGTGTGCAATTTTAACATGTAAGCATAATATCAGATGGCACTAACCTTTAATATGTCGAAGTTCATTGCACAAAGTTATAAAATCCCCCATTTCATGTGACACCGCCTAATCAACCGCAAAATCTGCTCAGTGGTAAATGTTGATAAGCTATCCAGATATTCTCCATTAACACCATTCTCTTTGAAAATCTGCCTGTAACTGCCAAGACCAATTTCATCCAGCCATACCCCAACATCCTGAATAAGACTCCCACATGTCAAATTTGGCTAAAATAGAAATTTTCCTAGGCTTCAGAAGCAGCCATAGATAGACTTGTGCCATGCTTAGGAGACTGAAAATGAAGCATCTCATAAATATCTGACTCATATACAATCAAAGACACTTCAAACTACAAAAATCAAACAAGCCTAACAAAAATCATATCTATCCTGCAAAATTTCCCTTATCATAGCTCATCTATTGATGTAAAGTCATCTATAAAAGGAATTTTACAAGATCTAAGAATGCCTTGCCATTCTATGCTATTATAAATAATTGAAAACATGCAACTGTTGCGATATTTAGAAACAGCCTGCTCTTCCAATGATCATTATACTTGGGAGAATTTTTATTTTCTTTTCTTACCATACAAAGCTACTAATGCGTGCTCACAGTTACGTACCTCTCACTCATGAGATCCATTGCAACTCCACCTGTATTCAGTGTTTAGTATATCCCACTCATAAGGTGAGTCATCAAGGATTGTACCTCTCTAAAAAAATGTGAGATCTCTAGCTACAAATGGCTCTTGGGTATTAAGATGGGTCTTTTTGTGAAGTGTGCTCTGGTTTGGAAGAGATTATTTGGGCCAAAAACAGCCTCCATACTGCCTTGGATTTGACCTGAGACATTCTTTTCCTAGGTTAATATGATATTCAGCCATAAACTATTTCCTGCTAAGATATACTTCTGTCATTCAAAGTCTGTGTTCAGTTCTGATTGAATCTCTGGTATTCTGCTACTGTTGGATTTGGCCCGAGTTGACACCCGTTTGACATACTTTTTTCCTGGGTTATATGATGTTCAGCTAAAAACTATTTCCCACTAACATTTACTTTGTTATTCAAAGTCTCTGTTCAGTTCTCATTGAAATCTCTGGTATTTCCCTGCTATTACTATTGTTCATGTGTTTGCTGTTAGTACCTTAAAAACTGTTGAATTTTGCTGCAGTTAGTTGCCTTGTGAATTTCCTAATTTAGGGTTGCTTTAGTATCCAGATTCTCAGAACTATTTCCATATTTCAAATTTCAGTTCTCTTTTCAGGTTTCCGTGCTGGCTAATAACAGTGGCAATAGAGCCCCGATTGATAGCCGATTCATACCATATTTTTCAGTTACAGTTCAGATTATAAAATTAGGTCCATAAGAGCAACCCAGTATAATTTAATGTTATTTCTATGTTTGGGGCCTTTTATCTGAAGAGAACAATTAGAGAAACATTGTTTATATTCAAATGCATACTCGCTCATATGCATTGAACTACAGAACACTAATCTTACGTTCAATTTCATTGCATCTTTTCAATGCCCATGGAAGTCACAAATGGAGTCTTGATATTACAAGACTCATCAACTTCCAAGTCCAAGTGGACTCTTGAATTTGACGTTGCTCTGAAGATATCGAGTGGAGCCAGAGCCTCCATGTCTTTGGACTTGCAAGTCAAACAAGTCAGATTGACTCAGCCCATTAGACTTAATTGTCTATCTATGTACACACAGAAAAAAGATAACAGAAAGCACTCAATTTGCTTATATTTCTGACCTAAATTTACAGTCGACTAAGCAGACCTGTCAGTTGTCTAAAATCCATGGCATTTTGTAACACGTAGTATCATTTATTTGGTAATCAATAAAATACAAGTTTAGGAGTTCTTTGATGGAACCTCAGAAAAAGGCACTATTGTGAGTAATTTGCATCTGTCTGGAAATCAAATTGTTGAGACGATTGCAGGATTGGGAGCTAGAACAACTATGAAGAATTCATGACATTAAGGTTTCTGCTCAAATGTGCTCTGAACAACAATGTTTCTTAGCTACAGGTGTTTAGGGATTCTAGATTGTTAATCAGTTGGATGAATGGCAGAGGACAGCTGCACAAGATTACTTTGGGTGATCATTTAAAATAAGTTGCAAATTCATTTCAGCCTGTTACTGACATTGATGTCTTTAGAGACCAAAATATGACAGCAGCCGCATCATCAAAGAGGGACTACAAGTAGTTGCAGGGAAAATTATAATCAAAGAGAACAGAATATAGTGTTATATGCTACAAATATTTTTGTCTCTATTTTTGTCAGCTGGAGATCTACCCACCACACAGCACTCTCACCGTGAGAAACTTAGTGAGAGAGGGTTAACTTAGGCATATCAAAATACTCGCCATAACTAACATGACAATACTTAGGAAATCAACATGTAGTTTCTCTCCAAGAAAGACCATGAATACTTGAAAGCTTCATAAGACTGTCAATGCAGTAGAAGGGATATTTGATATTTCTAGTACAGCCACGGATGTAACCCTGAAAGAAGGCCGTTTTAAGGGGAAAAAAATTAAAACCACATGCTCACCTTTAAATACAAATATTAAAAAAACTATAAATAATGCAAAAATTGAAACATAGAGGCATATTCACATATGTCTCTACAACACATATTGCCACAACGTTGCAATTAATATTGCAAATAACAGAGAGTAACATGTTTCAAATATTAAAATATTAAAGGAACACAAATATTAATAAAAAGTGTTTTTCAATTAAAATTTGTCTTTGCCACCCAGCTGGTGAAGGACTTTGGAAGACTACTTGCTTATCGCATTTTAATCAAGGGAGAAAAAAGGCTTCCTCCAAAATTAACCCCATCAACTGTTACATATTAGAATTTGTGAATATTCTGAAGAATCAAACATACAACTATTATCGATGAAATAACATACAGATACCCTTCGAAATCATATCAGAATATCAGACCTAAGAGTAGAATCATTAAATCTACTCATCCGAAATGGCTGAAACTTCAAGCAACTGAACTGGAAAGAGGAAGAGGACCTCGCTGAAAAGTTATTCCTTCAGCAATTATACTGGAAAATCACTTGGGATTCCATAGGCACTGGAACCATAATTCATGAAGTTATGGATGCACTAATTGAGTTTTCCTCTTCCTCAGAGTGGAATTTCCAGACTGCAGCCATGAGACTGCTACTGCTACATTTGGGCTGTCTAGACCTAACGGTCTTTTGTACCTGCAATAAATTGGACTTAATGGTGCTCTTGTGTACCTGTAACAAATTGAACTGATGCATCAGAACGTGGCCTCTGACATAAAAGTAATTAAGATCGCTCCACTACAGTCGTTGGATATTGCAATAGTTTTGCATTTGCATGATCGTTGCTTGCATTTTATAGGGCAGTATGGAGTTGTGTGGCTTGCACTGGTCAGATTGTTCATGTTTATTATTGTCATATCTGTCATATTTATTAAAGGTAAGTTTTTGGCTATAAACTGAATTTTGAGGGAGGTTAGAATGATCTCTAAGCATCTGAAATAAGATGGTTTACTAGTTTGTAATATTTAATGATTGCAATACAATCTTGCATGTGTAATAAGTTGTTAAGATAGCGTTTTCTATGCAATCATTGCATGAATGAAGTACCTGTTGATGCCTCTCTGAAATAGTAATTAAATTTCTATGGCTTGGACTATCATTGAAACAGTTTTATCATTAATCATGCTTGTGGTGTTAATATTTATATCGCTTAAATCATGATGGAAGAATTTGTGTTACCCATAAAGCTTATGGTTTTTGTTCACCATTAGTTTCACTTTCTCACAAATAGTTTGAGAATGAACAACAAAATTAGTGTTGCCCTTGATTCTTCTTGCTTTGCTCTCTCTTAATTGTTTTCATTCCTTATTATGAGAAGAATGGTTGAAATATAAATAGAAGCTATATATGATGCACTTTCTTAATCATGTCATGAAACTTTTGGTATCTTGTAAAACATAAGATCTGATAACTGTCACATCATATCAAAATTGTTAACAATATGGACAACATTAGACAAATTGATTTTCAGGTTTCTAAAGATCGCAGAAAGGATTTGATTACTTTCAACAATACCTGAATTTTTTATTTTGAATGGAAAATCTAATTTGACAATAACAAAGTCAGAATTATATTTTTGAAGTTCTTTAATAAACTTTTTGCCATCTTGGTTAAACATTTACGATCTTTGAAACTACATGGCTTGGACAGTTTTCGGAAAGGACCAGTTGTATCATTGAATGTAATCGCGTGCACTCTTTGGTGTTTGTGATGTGAGAGCTTATTTTATCACACAAATAGAGTGATGCTTATGAAGGTGCCTCTAAGATCCTTATCGAAATTTTGAAAATTTAAGTTCTTTAAGCTCAGACATAATTTACAGCAATGTCAAAACACCAGAACTACCCTATATTTATCCACTTTTTATAAAATAATGCAAAGGATCTAAACGAATTTCTATTCTCGACAGAAAATGTAGAAGTTTGTTTCTTGTACTGTTTCTTGTAGTTAATTGCAAGTAATCCTCTTAGCTCTCTTACAAGAACAACCAGAACATCAACTGCATATTTTCTAGTTTTTATCTAAGAATCCCTTTGTAGAGGAAAAACTAGTGCAAGATTTGGAGGAAGCGGAGTGGTAACATGGAAAATTTAGCATAGTAAACCATCATGATGGATGTGATTTCTTGGAGAAATATTGATATTTCATTACTTATGACACACTCAGCATGAGCAAGATTTCCTTTGATTTAAAAAGACTAGGTCCTGACTCTCACGATAAATCCACAAGCACAAGATCTGAAATACAGAGAAGTCAAGCCAAAATAGAGTTGTGATCTGGGAAAACTATTGGGATGAAATCCAAGGTGGAGACGGGAACAGTGACTGGGTGATTGAGAAATAATAGTGTTATTAAGAATAAATTCCTTATAAACATAGTAAAGAAACCTTTCATCACTGATCAACAACTAACGAACAAATCACATAGCATATCAATATCTCTCCAGAATTAAAGATCTGAGAAGGTGTTTGGAAGGATTAGACAACACCATAATGTATTAATGATAATCACAAAACCATGAACCAGTTACTTTTCTCAAAATACATTTGTCCATGTACATGGAATATATAACATTAGTCCATAAATTTGTCTCCCATACAAAAAACCGTAATCATTGCATGTTGGGGAAAAATAAAACATTAACAAGTTCTTCTTTACTGAAAGAACCATGCTGTGATAGACCCCAGAAAAATGATTTCAACAACCCATTCGCACAATGGGGATCTATATTGATGGTGATCAATGATTTATGTTGCAGTGGATGGTGATGCTATGTCATATTTGACATCTACATATGTGCTTAAAAATGCTCTAGACATTATATCAATGGACATCTTTTCAATATCTGCAGAGCGATTGATGGTAAAATGTTGAAATTGAAAACTCCAATTTATTGCTTCCTTATGAAGAGGTTGTAAATTGTCCTTTTGAACTCGATGGATGCCTTTCATCTGATTACATATCAACTCTGAGTTGGCGAAGACTTCAATATCATTGACATCATGTTGTTTTGCCTCTTTTAGCTCTTCAACAAGGGCAATGTAATATGCCTCATTGTTTGTCGTCATTCCAGGCACTTCTCTCTTTCCATGAAATAAATGATTTGTTGCCATATTGTAAAGGACGAATTTAATAACTGCTCGACCTGGATTTGGAAAGCAAGACACTTCAATGCATAAACGCCACTTTTGCACCACTTTTTACACTTCAAAAACATGAAAAATAAAATAACAATAAATTCATTTTAAACAAGTAGACAATCTATTTCCTAATACTCAACATGTTTTTCAATCATATATAATTCAAAAAAGCAAATAATTTGTGTTCATTTACACTGCAACACTTTCAATACTGGCAACTATTCTGCAAAAAACACATCTAGCAATCACCACTTTATTGGAATTGCTTGCAAACTCTAAAAATATTTATCCTTACCGACTGTCCATACACCAAAAACCACATAACCCTAGACTAACAGAGCATTGTCTAAGCAAAGCATGATTCATGTATATGCCTTATGTGTGACAGAAAAGCCATTTGTCATATAACATCACAAGAAACTTATTCAGCCACTCTACATGAACGGTTCCTTCACACTACACTTGTTAAGGGTTGAACTTCATCAACAACATTTGGAACAACTTTTCTATTACAATTGGGGGATAGGGGATCCTCATAATCTTGTCCATCTTAATATCTAAAGAAGCATGCATTTTCTTTATAAATTCAAAATTTCCTACTCTTCCTTCTCAGGCATGCCAGGAAGGGGAATTTACTTACGCTTCTTTAGGCATTGAGCAAAATTGACAAAGCATCATACAAAACATGATTTCATTATGTTGTTTCTTCTTTTCTGTAGACTTCGATTAAATTGTTACTCTGAAGTGATGCATGTACTCTAATGCATCCACATCACCAGTTTTGGCAGATAATAGGCATTTTTATGTGTATTTGAAGAGGACAGTGAATTCACAGTGAATTTGATTATGGTGTCTTCCTCCACAATCAAGGATAAGGAAAGTCATTTTGTCAAGCTGCATTCAATTGTCTAGACAAATTTTTAATTCCCTCATTCGTTGTTTTCATGGAATCACTCTGTTCTTTTATTGCAGGCTTTGACTTTTACAAATGCTGATTAATGGTATTCTATTTTCCATAACATCATGTGATTATCAGGTGATGTTGAAAAATATACAATCTTCTGCCACATTCAAGGGCAGGAAGAGTCATTTTGTCAAGTTGCATTGACTTGTCTAGACAATTGTTTAATTCCCTCATTCATTATTTTCATGGAGCCACCCTGTTCTTTTATTGCAGACTGACTTTTACAAATGCTAATTAATGGTTTTCTATTTTCCCTAGCATTACGTGACTATCAAGTGATGTTGAAAAATATACAAACAAATGGAAAACCTCACCATGTTTATGTGAATTTAAAGCACGCGACATATTTAAATGTGAAAATTATTTTTGTTTATTTGTGGGGTTTAATCTTTATTAGGTTCTACGTTTAAATTTCTGGTGAAGGGTTGAGGATTGAAACTCTCCTATGGAACATCCAGACTCAATCAAACATTAGATACTTTTAATGGCACCAGAAATTGACCTTGGATGTTGCATTTGCTCCTGCAATAAAATCCAAGCTTCCTTGGGCAGTAGTGTTGGGTAATCATGGCCAGGAATCTACCATGACCCGTGAAGAGTTGATGTTGTATTTATCTGTCATGGATTACTCCATTTCCAAGGTCAACCCTCTTTCTGATAATCCAAGTGACAGACATAGATTTACAGTTGATGGTTTTGGAAATTATAATATAGAAGTTAAAGCTGCTTTGGGTTCAGAGCTAGAGAACAAGAGTGTTTTCCATCTTTATTTTCTGGATAGCGGTGATAAGTCGACTGTTCCTGGAATTTCTGGCTATGGGGGGATCATAGAAAGCCAGCAGGCTTGGCTCCGAGATGTTTCTGCACTATTACAGCTAAGTTTTCTGAAAGGGTATACTGTATTTTATATGCTTTTTGAACACATATTTCTGCCACTCCAGCCTGATTTATCAAATCTAAAATTTTGTCTTGAAGAGGCACATGGCACCTATATAGTGTTGCATTATTCTTGTCTGGAGGCTTGTTGATTTTAGAACATATTTTGGACATGAGAGGGCTAAAAAGATTCACTGTAGGCATATATTTTTTTTTATTTTCATGTTGGCAGGATACATATAAAAGTGGAAGGGCTCCACAGACTGATCCAGCTCCAGCTCTTGGCTTTTTCCATATTCCTCTGTATGAGAAATGGTACCTTGGAGGTTCGGAAATTGTGGGTGAAATGCAGGAAGGAGTGGGTTGTGCTTCTATAAACTCAGGTGTCTTGAGCACTTTTGTAAGTACTAGGGACATCAAGGCAGCCTTCACAGGTCACGACCATGTCAATGATTTTTGTGGGAAATATCAGGGAATTTGGCTGTGCTATGGGGGTGGATTTGGCTACCATGCTTATGGAAAAGCAGGATGGTCAAGATGAGCCAGAGTGATTATGGCTACTCTTGAAAAAAGTGAAAAAACATGGCAAGGTGTTACAAGTATAAAAACTTGGAAACGCTTAGATGATACAGCATTTACTAAAATTAATGAACAGACACTATGGAGCAAATAGTTGAAAGTAGGTCTGTTAAAGTTCAGTTCAAGCTCTGCAGTGGTGTGTCACTGGTCCATTAATCTTTTGGGCAGTCACAAAAGTTCAGAATTTGGGCAGTCACAAAAGTTCAGAATCCAGAATGGCGGTCACAAAAGTTCAAGATCTAGAATGACTTATTTTTCATGTTTAGGTTGGCAGTTTTGTTCTTAGTCCTTTTTAAGCAATCCATGTGATATGTTCTTAAGAGGACTATACCAACTATGGGCCTAATCAACAACATATTTTGATTTTTAGAACATATGAAAAGTGAGAATTACCAACAAAATCTCACAGGCAAAATCTCACCGACCATCATATATGGAGTTCAAATTAAAAAACCAAAAAACCAACCATCATATATTGCCAGGTTCCAAAAAAAATCATTTAAAAAAAAAACCCATAAAATCTCCTAATTAGTTCAAATGCAAAAAAAACCAAAGAATCACCTCATCAGCACCAATGAAAAAAATCCAAAAAAACCCTTAATAAACTTAATAAAGATGAAATGGAACATATGTATACATGTTATGAATTATAAATTCTCCATGTATAATTTAAATATGATATCTGATGTGTGCTCCAGGAAGCTTTGGTGGTTGGTTGAAAGCTCCAGAAAGAGGCTTTAGATGTTACAGTTGAGGAGATTTCAAATTTTGGTACATACTCTTAAGAGTTCAGGAGATTTCAAATTTTGGTACATACCCTTGAGAGTTCAGTAGATTTCAAAGATTTTAAACTTTGGTACATACCCTTAAGAGTTCAGGAGATTTCAAATTTTGGTGCATACCTTAAGAGTTCAGTAGATTTCAAATTTTGGTACATACCCTTAAAAGTTGAGGAGATTTCAAATTTTGGTACATACCCTTAAGTAGCTAAATAGTTATAACTCTGTCTAATGCCTTCATCTAATTCAAGTTAAATCCTAAAGAGAGATATAATAATAATGAGAATTGTTCATTACATTCTCCTTTTTATTAAAGCTTAACCAGATGTTCACAAGATTTTAAACACTGTTCCAAATTCTACAAATCAAACATAACAATCCCTGCTCTCATCCTCTGTATAGAACCATATGACTTTCGGAAGAGATTATCATGGATCTAGAAAATCTTTAATTTGATACCAGGAATCCATTTCTTGCAGAATCATATGATTTTCAGAAGAGACCACTCATATTAA
>APFE031159544.1:0-17590 GCA_000404065.3 Pinus taeda
ATGTCTCTATCTTCTTTCAATTAGAAACTTCTTCTTACAATGATTTTGTACTGGTGCAGTCTTTTACCAGTACGCAGGCTACAACCTGCAGAGAGCTAAAACCCTCTCTCATTTTCCAACTTCTTCTGGAAGGGAGTTACAACCCCCTTAGCTCTTGTACTAGCTGAAATACTAGTACGTAGTTGCTGACCTACAGAAGGCTACGACCTTCTCTTTTCTTCCAGGGACCACGTTTCATAAATTTTCAAACTAGATTCAAGACATCAAGTACATGTGCATCACCCAAATAACTTCTCAGAATGCAGTAACCAAAAAATAACACCAGTAACCAAACACCAATTTAAACCTAGATCTCTGCAGAAACAGGTAAAAGATAGCTAAAATATATTTCAAGAAAGGTCCGCAACTTCACCGAAGGAAACCTGCGGATATCCGCACTTCTGCCATGATGAGTCTGTGTAACTCTGCACCTGCACTATCTACTATTCAGCGCACTTCCGCACCTGCTCCGCTGATTCAACTGCGCACCTCCGCACCTGCTTCTTCTCTGGTTCTGTGCACCTTCGCACCTAATCCGTCCATTGTGCTGCATACGTCCACACCTGCACCTTCTGTTGCACTGTGTTCCTCCGCACCTGCGCTATGGATCGCCTGTGGACCTCCGTATAGAGCCAAATTATCATTCCTCCAATGTGCCACAGACTGTCAGATCCACAGATCTGATCATGCGCCGAAGAGATCACGACCTATCAATTGATCCGCCTTACAATATAAAGATTTCTCTTTGATCTAGATCTAGCTTTTCAAACCGATCACCCAAAATTTCATATCTTAAGATATTCAATGTTCAAGTGTCTAGCCAAATGATCTCCTTTCCTTTTTATAGGCAAGCCCTTACTCAAACCATGGATCAAAACCATAGAAAACCAATACAAGGGACCCAAAACTGGGGTTCAATATTTTAGATGCTATACCACGGACCAAAACCATAGGATCATCCACGTTGGACTAAATAACATGGATTAGTCATAAAATTCCCACGTGCGCGCGCTTCTCTACATTGAAGTGAGTGAATTTGAGGTCCACACCTTTTGATCGGAGAACCTTCAGGCATGTCCGCACTTCTTGTTTGCGGTGTTAGCCTCCTGCTGCAGCAGGTTACTCATCTTTGATGATTAACATTTTTACATGCCAAATATGTCATTCTTTGCATGCTGCAATGTTCCATATTTGCTACAAAAGCCAAATAAGGATGCCAGGAGAATGTGTCAGTTCAAGTGCCACTGCTGTGTTCCAATTTTGATGTAATAGTCCATTTTTGAAGAATTTTCGGTTAAAGGGAGATCCAAATAGTTTAATCTTGGTCTCTCTAGGTTTAAATTTCCTGTTTTAGAATATAGAGAATCAACATCTGTCCAAACAGCTTAATCTTGGCAGATTCCTAGATAGGTAGAGAAGCAAGGGTGCTCAACAGCTTAATCTGAGCCCCTGGATGAAATAAGTGGAGATGTAGATAGGAGGATAGAAAAAGAAAAAGTTGAAAAGCTGGGTCTGCAAGTCTAAGTGCACCCAAACCAAAAAGAAGAAAAAATGCTAGGTAAGTAGGTTGGGTAGGTAGTTTTGAGGTTGCAGAATGTTGATTTGTGATCAATTTCATGTTTTCAAGTGTCATATCTGTTCAGATCATAATTATTAGGCAGTGGCCATTTGAAGGACTCAAGCGAGGCATGTCTAACTCCCCCTTCTTCCTCATTCCCCAAATCATTCACTAACTTCCCTAAAGAGGTCAAGATCTGCTTGATATCTCTCAGTTTCATCATTTTCATATCAATTGCCTTGGTAAAGATCTGCTTTGCCCATGGAATATTCATACTCCCGTTATAAATAATTTTTCCCCTTAATAACCTAAGATTCACATACTTAGTGCTTTCTTATCACCTGTCATATCAACTATTAACTTTTACTATATAGCTCCCTATCTATTTCCCCCTTCCTCTACTAAAAACTATGTTAATAACTCCCCTATATACTTATCCCCTCCCCCTGGTTGAAAAATAAACATAAGTATCCCTTGGGAATTACTAAGTTTGCATGAAACTTAGTAAGAACCCTCATGTCGTTGATAAAAACCCCTTCCGAATGCATTGAGACTCACTCCTATGCATAAAAACCCTCTTTCCGCCCTTATCCTAAAGTCATTTATGAAAATATTTTACCTCGCGCACATTCAACCACAAAAAACCCACTTTTCCTAAAGTTCTCTACCCCCGCCGAATTAAAAATTAAAATTAATTGGCGCGCGGGCCCCCTTCTTATCTGTCTGCCAACTCGTCTTATCCGCCAGCCGTCCGATCGCCAGAGCCCGAGATCTGCGGTGGGCGGGTCTTTTTGTGCCTCGACATGCCGAAGGTTAGCGCCCGGGAGATCAACGGTTTTGCCGTCGTACTCCTGCCACGCGTCGCCCTCCCAGCTTTGGTGGAGCCCCCACTGCCAATACCGCCCAGGTGCAAAAGTGGTGTGCCACAAACCGGAAACTGCCCTCCCCTTGTGTGACATAAGCACCACGTCACCCGCCAAGTTGCCGCCATCTCACCCCTTCCTGCCTGCGTCGGCCTGCCACCATACTACCACGTCATCACCCTGTCGTACTGCCACGTCATCCTGCTGATGTCATCACCGTACAAGAGGGTCCCACTACTGACATCATGTTGACATCATCCGCCATACTGCTGACGTCAGCAACTGAAAAAACACGGAAGCGCGAAATCTAAGCTTCGGAAGCCCAGAATGAAATTCTGAGGCAGTTTTCGATGCGCAATTAGCGCTTAGCGCTAATCGTGCATCGCTACGGGAAATGGGCCAAATTGGGGAATATTTGGGGAATCTTTTGATTCCTCAGCCGTTTTTGCGCCAAAAAGGGAAGAAAAGGGTCGATTTTCCAGTTTTTAGCGTATCAGAAGAAAGAAAGAGGCCCGATTCAGGCATTAAAGAGTATCAGAGCAAATGTGAAGCCAAAATTCATGTCAAAGAGTATCAGGATGTGGCAAAGTGTATTAGTTGGGATTTTCTCAGTGCTCAAAGAAGATAAATCATTAAAGAACCCTCCAGCAAAGTCAACAAAACAATAGATGCCATTAAAGAGCTCTCAAATCACACTTATTACACATATAACTCACATAAGATCAGTGGACCAAAGATCAAAGCACAGTTATTGCAAAGGAACTGCACCAAGTCACAGAGGACACTACATTAACTCCTTTTGATCCAGCTACTTCTGGCGCAGCTCAATAGATATTTTATTTGCATTTAATTTCAACACAAGTTTAGGTTTAAAAGCTTCTCTTGCAGACCTGTTTAGGTCACCTGTAATAAATACTTTTGGATATTTTACCTATAAAGACGGCCCTGAACAATGTAATGAGGGTTGGTTTTTGTTGGTTGGATATTTGGCTTAAGCAGAGACTCGCACTGTATATCTGATAATTTCTATAATCAAAGACTGCTTACGAGCTTGGAGAATGAATTGTGTACTGTGTTTAATGGTTGAAGAGTGACTATGGAATTCTTGTGCTAGTACATGACCCAATAAATGCTTCTTACCTCTATTTTCCATTCAACATCATTATCTAAATAGCAGAAAGAAAGATTAGCTTAGAACTTGTTTAATTGCACTCTATGCTCAATTTCTGCTGTTTCTTTATGTTTTTCATCTGTTTTAGGCATAAATATGAATTCCACATGGCTCATATTTTCCCTAATTCACCATGTATGACAGTTATCTGGGGATTCTTAACTGCCCCTAGATAGAGTTCATTTTCCTTCCCTCTGTTAAGTGGATTGAGAGATTCTTAATTGCCTCTCATTCCTTACATTTCACTCCATCTATTTAGATTGAAGGTTGTTTCATGTGCAGCTACCTTGCTTCATGTTCCTCTTGTGATCAAGAAAGCATACCTACGGTCCTACTCCTTGACTCCATGCCCAAAGGTTTGAAACTTATCACTCTATGCATGCCTCTCTGCTTGAAAGCATCTTCCTTCCATTCAAACACCATCCAAACATAAACAAAACCCATTGAACCCAATAACTAGCCTAAAATCATCAAGAGAGAGCCCTCTCTGATTGCAGGTGGGCTAGAACCTGCAATCCAAAGATTTGTTTGTGGCTACCTTGGCCGTATCCCTTCAGGAGCTTAGGGACAACCTGAGTGATAACACGTGGCACCTGCGGGTCCTCAGTTTTTGTTAAGCGCACCTGCGGCCTATCATTTTGAGGGCCTGAACAGTGATTTTCTATTTGAGTGAGTTGCCATCAAGTACAACACCTATGCCATAGCGCCAAACCTGAATCATAATGCTAACAATCTCCCCCTTTGGACATGATGGCAACCCCAAGATCTCAAAGTCATTCTCCCCCTTTGTCATCAAGGGCAAAGGGTCGTGCTCCCCCTGAGAACACGCTGAAGTCTCTGCGCTGCTGTGCTGATCATGCTCCCCCTGACTGTAGGCCAAATCTGCAAAAGAAATTTTCTTCAAGAAGAACCATAATCCACCATACATCATAAATGACCTTCCTATCACCAAAAGACTCTATACATACATTCATCACCCAACCAAGTGGGGATCATCAGAAATTTACATATGACAACCAAGAGCATTACATCACTCGTCCCGAACATAGGTTGTTACATGACCTTGATAAAAAGAAATATAAGACATAGAGACAAAATATTAGCAGCAATATTCAGATCAGCATCCATGTTCTCCTTATGTACTTTCTCCTCCAAGATCTTCTACAATAATGCCAACAATGCATTATTAGAAGAATATATGCTCCCCCTGAACCTGTGCCAGTTGGTCTTTGAACAAACCATAAACCAGTGATTGTCTGTGTACACCCCATATTAAACACGCGTACAACCAACAATCTCTTAAACATATGAGATTCAACAACAAGATGATGCATCAACTACGCCCAACTTTTTCCTGAGGTATTCAAAGGTCTCCCTGGGTAGAGGTTTGGTGAGTATATCAGCAACTTGTTTCTTAGACGGAACATACTCCAACTTGACCTTTTGTTCAAGCACTTGTTCCCGAAGAAAATGATATTTGATAGGTATATGCTTGGTCTTTGAATGCATGACTGGGTTCTTTGAAATGCTGATAGCACTTGTATTATCACATAAGATGGAGATAGGTGGAGTACAAGTGATTTGAAAGTCCTGCAAAGTTTGCATCATCCAAACAAGTTGTGTGCAACAAGATGCAACAACCGCATACTTTGCTTCAGTTGTAAATAAAGCAATTGAACTTTGTTTCTTGCTGAACCAAGATACTAATTTGGAACCCATGAAGAATGCACCTCCACTAGTGCTTTTCTGTCATCCACACTTCTAGCCCAATCTACATCTGTATAAGCATGAAGTGTGAGATCTGTATTTCTAAGATACCATAAACCATAGTTTTGAGTTCCTTGAAGGTACTTTAAGATTCTCTTGATTTCTTGAAGATGAGTTTCCTTTGGATTTGCCTAAAATCTTCCAACTATTCCCACTGCATGCATAATGTCTGGTCGGGTACCTGTCAAATAAAGCAAACTTCCAATCATGGATCTATAGTTTGGTTGATGTACTGTTGCTGATTCATCATTTGCACTGAGGCTGCATCCTGTAACCATAGGGGTACATACTGGTTTCAAATCTTCCATGCCATATTTTTTCAAGATCTGCTTGAGGTACTTGGTTTGAGATAAAAAGATACCGCCTTCATTTTGTTGGATTTGTAGACCAAGAAAATATGTCAGCTCTCCAAGCAGAAACATTTCGAATTCTTTCTTCATTACCAAGGAAAAGTTTTGACTCATAGCTTTTTCATTACTGCCAAAGATAATAACATCTACATACACAACAAGTATTAGCAACTTGTCATTTTCAATTTTTATATAAAGACTGCTATCTGCTGATCCTTTTGAAAAACCTTGTTGATGAAGGTATTTGTCCAACTAATAGTACCAAGCCATTAGAGCCTATTTGAGACCATAGAGAGCCTTTTTTACTCTACATACAAGATTTGGATCATTCCCAAGGATGAAACCATCTGGTTGCTCAATGTACACTTCTTCTTCTAAGTCTCCATTCAGAAAGGCTGATTTCATGTCCATTTGAAATACTTTGAACTTCTGAAAGATAGAGAGAGCAAGGAACATTCTGATGGCCTCAAGTCTAGCAACGGGAGCAAAAGTTTCTTCAAAGTCTATTCCTTCTTGTTGAGCATACCCTTTACAAACAAGTCTGGCCTTGTTTCTAATTACTTCCCCATTTTCATTCAACTTGTTTTTGAAGATCCATTTTTTCCCTATGACATTCTTATCTTTTGGTCTAGGAACCAACTCCCAAGTGTTGTTCTTTTCGATCTGCTCAAGTTCTTCATCCATTGCCTTGACCCAGCATTCATCTTTGCATGCCTCTCTTACATTTCTTGTGGTTCAGTGGAGGAGAGTAATGCCAAATAGCTTGAAGCTTCTGCAATTGTTCTTCTTGTTTGTATGCTTGCCTCCTTTTGCCCCAGAATTTGAGATTCTGGATGATTCTTTTGAACATACCTGGATGGAGTCTTTTCTTCTATTCTTATCTGTTCCTCTGGTGCCTCATGGGTTTCTTCTTCATCATGAATCTGATTTGATGGTGATGGATAGTCCTCATCATCTTCGCAATCTTCAGATCTTACCTGCCTGGGAGTGTTTTCTTCTTCATCAACCACTACATCAATACTTTCAACAATTTTTCCAAGCCTTTTATTATAACACTTGTAAGCTTTGCTGTGGGGAGAGTAACCAAGGAGTATGCCTTCATCTGCTCTAGGTTCAAACTTGCCAAGATGTTCATCAGTATTTTTGATATAGCATTTGCTTCCAAAAATTTTGAAATATTTCACCGAAGGAGTCTCACCATACCAGTGCTCATGAGGTGTTTGAGTGCTGTTCACCCGGACGTTTGTTTTGTGAGAATAACAACTGCAGAAAATGCATCTTCACCCCAGAAAGCTGCGGGAGTTCCAGATTCATCAAGCATAGCACGAGCCATTTGTTGAACTGTTTTGTTCATCCTTTCCACTACTCCATTTTGATGAGGAGTCCTGGTTGTAGAGAATTCTTTTCTTATTCCATGTTCTTCACAAAAATCGAAAAATTCATTTGAGGTAAACTCCCCACCTCTATTAGACCTTAGGCATTTAATTTTGTGATCTGATTCGTTTTCAACCAAAGCTTTGAAGGATTTGAATTTTTCGAAGGCTTCATCCTTGTGCTTCATAAGTCCTATCCAAACCATCATTGAATAGTCGTCAATGAATAATATGAAATATTCTTCTCCCTGAGGTGACCTTTTCCTAGATTGACCACATACATCAGTGTGGACAAGCTCAAGTGGCCTGCTAGCCGATCCTTCCTTCTCAGGGAAGTTAGTTCTGGTTTGCTTACCAAACTGACGTGACTTGCATATTGTATTGTCTGGAATTCTGATGTCTAGAAGACCACGAACTGCTTGGTATTTGCATGCTTTCCTTATTTGTGAGAAGTTTTTGTGCCCCAATCTCCGGTGCCATAGCCAGTGTTCATCATTCTTTCTTAGATAGAATTGATGATGTCCTTCTTTGAATATGTATAAATTATTTGGAGTTCTTGTGCGTTTGATCACTGTTTCTCCTGTATCAAGATCATGAACACTACATCCATTTGATCGAAATATTACCTCAGTTCCTTGATCGCACATCTGACTGACACTCAATAGATTATGCTTTAAGCCATCAACATACATAACATTTCCAGTTTTGACCTTTTCTTTCAACATAACAAAAACTTTACCTTTTATGAGTGTAGTGGTGTCATTTCCAAATGAGACCTTCTTCTCCTTTTCTAAGGCGCTATATGGCTGAAGGTTTTCCTTATCACCCGTCATATGTTTTGAACATCCACTGTCAATGTACCATTGATTTTCCTGTCGTTCCGCATATAAGGCTATACCACATATTTTTCTTTGCAGTTCTTTCATTCTCCATATTTTGGCACTTGAGGCTTGTTCCTTCTGAGATGTTTTCCGAAACGTGCACTTGCATTCAGAATCTTCATGACCAAAGTTGTTACAAATAGAACATTTAATTTCGTTTTCAAGGGCAGAAAAGTTATTGTAGGTCCTTTTTGTGATTCCAGTCATGCTTCTTCGTTTTTGAGCTTCTCTAGTCATGATTGTCTTATAGGCAACACATTGAGCTGCTTTGTGACCAAATTTATGACAAGAGAAACATTGGCCATTGAAGAAACTCATGTGATTATCATATCTACTAGCCAAATGATTGTAGTCTCTATTGACATCCATTCTTGAGGCAAATTGAGAAGGTTTTACCTGTGGCTGGTTGTAGCTTCTGTTCATCCTTAAAGTAGTTTGCCCTCGATTTACCTGGTAGTCTTTGTTCATTCTTGAGGTAAATCGTCCTTGATTTACTTGGTGATCTCCATTGGGCCTTTGCTCACTCCTCCTTGCTGCATCAAGATAACTTTTGGAGGTGGATGGTTTCTGCGCTTGAGATGTTTCTTCATTATATCCCAGACCTGTTTTGATTAGCGGAGAGTGCTGTACATTGATAATCTCATCTAGAGTTTCAGATCCTTTAACAAATCTAAGATTAAGATTTTTTGTTTTCTCAATCTCTTTTCTAAGTCCCACAATTTCACATTCTAACTTTTCATGATGTTTTTCCCTTTCAGCCAGTTAAAATTGCAGAGTATCAATAATCATATTTTTCTCTTCTAAACAAATTTTGAGTTTAGAAATCTGTTCATAAAGACCTTCTTCATCTATAGCATCCATGAAATCATCATCTTCAAAAGCCATTAAAAGTATATAATTATTACCTCGTTCATCTTCATCACTATTTGAAAGTCCATCACTGTCTTCATGAGTGTAATAGCTTTTCTTATTTACATTCTCTTTCTTGTTCCATCTAACAGGTTCCTTACCTTTTTCAAGTTTATCCTTATGAAGACAGTTTGCAACATAGTGACCGACTCTTCCACAAGCAAAGCATTTGAAGGGTAACTTACCTCTGAATCTTCCTGCACCTCGTTGAAGGTTCTTGACAAAATTTGATTCTTCCTCTTCTTCTGACATATGCCTTGACTCATAGTAATCTCCTTTACCTAAAGCCTTGAACACAGCTTCTCCTCTGTCTGATGGTCCTCCTTTCCTCATTTCGTATGTAGTTAGAATTCTGTGTAGCTGCGACATTGTAATTTTCTGTAGATTCTCCTTTTATTCTATAGCAGAAACTTTTGATTCAAAGTTAGGAGACAAAGATCTTAGAACCTTTTCAACCACAACAGCCTCTTTTATTTCTTCACCCAAGTTCTTCATACAATTAACAATCTCATCTATATGAAGGAAATAGTTAGCCACACTTTCATAATTGTACATTCTGAGATTCTCATACTGAATTTTGAGGATTTGAAGTTTTGCTCATTTTACCTATTCATCTCCTTCATAGCTCAGAACGATCTTGTCTCATATTTCCTTAGCGGATTTATACTACATAACCTTGATGAACTCCGATTGAGATAGACATCCTAATAGAGTATTGACTGCTTTTGCATTGGTTTCATATTTCTTATTCTCAGCCGGATCTGTTGGAGTTGCTGATGGAAATGTGTACCCTGTATCTATGATATCCCAGACTTCTGTACCAAGAGATTGAAGATAGGTTGTGACTCTTACCTTCCAATAGACGAAGTTGGTCCCATCAAAAATTGGTGTCCTCATCGATGCTTCTCTCTCGTAGTTTCTCATGATGATAGATCTTCCTTCAAGCGATCAAGCTTCTTCTAAAGGACCCGGCTCTGATACCAATTGTTAGAAATAATATTGAGAGGAGGGGTGAATCAGTATTATTTAACTCTTATAAAATTTATACAAATATTTTCAGATCTGACAATTGAAACTTGCATATACCTTCCAAACTTATAATTTAATTTATTCTTTAGATGTTTGTCATTAATCTGTATGTGAGAACCATAGAATAATGTTCAGGAACAAAAATAGATAGTCGCACCAAGGAACACAAGATGTAAGGTGGAAACCCAATGTGGGTGAAAACCACCTGCTGCAATATGTCTTTATCTTCTTTCAATTAGAAACTTCTTCTTACAATGATTTTGTACCGGTGCAGTCTTTTACCAGTACGCAGTCTACAACCTACAGAGAGCTACAACCCTCTCTCGTTTTCCAACTTCTTTTAGAAGGGAGATATAACCCCCTTAGCTCTTGTACTAGCTGAAATACTAGTACATAGGTGCTGACCTACAGAAGGCTACAACCTTTTCTTTTCTTTCGGGGACGACGTTTCATAAATTTTCAAACTGGATTCAAAACATCAAGTACATGTGCATCACCCAAATAACTTCTCAGAATGCAGTAACCAGAAAATAACACCAGTAACTAGACACCAATTTAAACCCAGATCTCTACAGAAACAGGTAAAACACAGCTAAAATATATTTCAAGAAAGGTCCGCAACTTCAGCGAAGGAAACCTACGAATATCTGCACTTCTGCCATGATGAGTCTGCGCAACTCCGCACCTGCACTGTCTACTATTCTACGCACTTCAGCACCTGCTCTGCTGATTCAACTGCGCACCTCTGCACCTACTTCTTCTCTGGTTCTGTGTACCTTCACACCTAATCCGTCCACTGCACTACGTACCTCCGCACCTGCGCCTTCTGGTGCACTGCGTTCCTTTTCACGTGCGTTGTGGATCACCTGCGGACCTCCGTATAGAGCCAAATTATCAGTCCTCCAATGTGCCACAGATTGTCAGATCCACAGATCTGATCATGCGCCAAAGAGATCACGACCTATCAATAGATCTGCCTTACAATTTACAGATTTCTCTTCGATCTAGATCTAGCTTTTCAAACCGATCACCCAAAATTTCAGATCTTAAGATATTCAATGTTCAAGTGTCTAGCCAAATGATCTCCTTTCTTTTTTATAGGCAAGCCCTTACTCAAACCATGGATCAAAACCGTAGAAAACCAATACAAGGGACCCAAAACTAGGGTTCAATATTTTAGATGCTATACCACGGACCAAAACCATAGGATCATCCACGTCGGACTAAATACCATGGACCAGTCTTAAAATTTCCACGTGCGCGCGCTTCTCTGCATTGAAGTGAGTGAATTTGAGGTCCACACCTTTTGATCGGAAAACCTGTGGGTATGTCCGCACTTCTTGTTCGTGGCACCGATGGGTCCGCAGCTTTTGTTAAGCGCACCTGCGGGCTATAATTTTTAGGGCCTGAACAATGATTTACCATTTGAGTGAGTTACCATCAAGTACAACACATATGCCATAGCGCCAAACCTCAATCATAATGCCAACACTAGTATGGTTGGATAATAGAAATGGCACGCAACAATGCTTCCACATCCTCATCCTTTCTTGAGAGTGCATCTGCCACAACATTTTGCTTCCATTTTTTGTAGATGATTTCAAAGTCATAACCCAACATCTTTGTGACCCATTTTTTTGGCTCTTTAGAGGATAATTTTTGTTCTAAAATGTATTTAATACTATCATGATCCGTTTTTACCTTGAAGTGTCTTCCCATTAGGTAAGGTTTCCAATTCTTAAGTGCATGTAGTATTGCCAACATTTCCTTCTCATAAATAGCTTTCTTGAGGGACATTTGTTTGTATGTATGTAACCATGAAAATACCCAATCGCCTACATAAAAACTTATTTCATTGCAATGTTGACCTGTCTATTGTTCCATTCGATTCTGCACCAAAGTGGCATTATCCTTTAAAAGTTGGAGAACTTGTTGTTAATGCTCAATGTGATCTTTCACTGCTTGAATATTTTTCTTCTTGATATGTCCTTCTATATTTATATTTTGAGGAGTGGTAATTTCTTCCAGTGCATTATAGGATATGGTCAGATTCATTTGTTGATGTTCTATGTGATCTTTCACTTCTTGAACATTTTTCTTCTTGATATTTCCTTCTATCTTGATAGTTTGAGGAGTGGTAACTCTGGACATTGCATTACAAGATATGGTCGAATTCATTTCTTCTTTCTTGATGTGGTCTTGCACTTCTTGAACCTTTTTCTTCTTGATATTTCCTTCTATCTTGAGTGTTTGAGGAGTTGTAATTCTTTCCAATGCTTTACAAGATATGTTCATATTCATTTCTTCTTTCTCTAGGGTTGTTTCCTGGTGTATATCCTCTTCTTTTGATGTTTCTTGATCATTTTCTTCATCCTCTCCACAATCAATGTAAAATAATTTCTTCTCAACACACTTATGACCTTTAATGTATTTTTTATCACAATTGTAACAAAGCCCTTTTTCTCTTTTTTCTTCTAATTGTTGTGATGTTTCTCTAAAGAAGGTGTTACTCTTTGTATCCTCATATTCTGCTATAATTTCCTCCATGAAAATTGATCACGTAACAAGTGGCTTACGAGAAAAAAGCCCTTTATACCATAAAAATTGATCTTGTTCTAAATATGAAGATGCAATACATACCTTTTGTAATAGTGGTACACCATGTAGATCAAAATATTTCTCCATCTGTAGTATCCAATTTACCAGATCCCTGCCATCAAACTTCCTCATCTCGTTTTTTCTTGATTTTAAGAGCTCAATCTTGAAATAACTGTAACTATGTACTTTCAGATCTTTAAGTTCTGAAATTTCATTCTATAATAGCCCTCTCAGTCCTCTTTCTAACCTAGCAAGTCTGATCAAGGTTAGATTCTCCAAGGAAGAGTTATGCCAAATCTCCCAAAGTGACCTGCTTTTGACTTGTTCAGTAGAGTGAACTTTTATGACATTCCACGGGTCACTGTTCCAACCTTAAATTCTAAAAAGGGTACCAAAAAAAATATAGTTGTCCTCTTTCTGTAAATTTTTACAAAAATTCAATCTGATGTTCAGAGAAAATGTTATGACGATTTTCCCAAGCTCACTTGTTTAGGATGTAATTCGAGAGTCTGCAAAAACCCTAAATTCCTCGATCATATATACAAAAATATAGTGAGACAAGATCTAAAATTTGGATCTGAGATTCAGAACAATTTCTTTTGAAATGGGTTTTTTCTTTAGCTTCTGAAACATCGTAGCAAAAAGGTTATAGTGAAAATACCACGATGACCTATTTTAGATGAAATTCTAGAGCTTGCAAAAACCATAACTTCCTCAGATCATATCTTCAAAAATATAGCGAGACAAGGTCTGAAATTCAAACTCGACGGTATGCGCGATTTCTTCTCAAATGGTTTTTTCTTTTCGCTTTTGAAATGTCGCAGAAAAGACGTTATAGCAAAAATGACACAATTATTTGTTTGGAGCAGCGAAACCCTAGAATCCAAAGCTCTCATACCAAATGTTATCAAACCAGCTCACAAAAAGATAGAAAAGATAGATCAACACCTTAGAATTTAGTCTCTTCGAGGGGGCAACCTCCTTTACATTACACAAATGAACAATTCTTAGATGATACAATTGACAAGACCTCATTTCTATATATAGGAGTCTAAGGAGTCATAGTAATTAGAGCTGACACAACAATAATAATGTAAGGGGACAATAATAAAATTAGTGGGCTTCTACGGGGCACGATAATAATGATATGGGGACTACATGGGCAGAACAATATAATAAGGGGGTTGTACTAATAACAATAAGGGGTTACACTAGTAGTATAGGGACCTAACATGGTTAAGTTGAACCAACAAATTTTTCGAAACTCACAAACTAATTGGCCTCAATTACAAAAGTTGATTCACATATAAATGGTGGAAAATGATGCCTTCTACTTATATCAACCACGTTTACTAATGTGGTTATGGTTGTGCTAATATTTATTCCTTTATCCAAATTGTAATTTTTCTTTATTTAAATTGCATTTATAATTCAAAAATGAATTTAGTTCCCTTAAATATTTGAGATATTCATAACCCAAAGTAGAAATTGTAGCAAATTCCTCACTAAGATTTGAGCAAAATTTATTGAAAAATACCTATAAAAAATATAATATAGATAAAATATAGATAAAATTAGATAGAATATAGTATTAAACAGAAATTGATAGATTTCAATTCAATGTAGGTTTCAAAAGATGATTTAAAAGTGTTTCTACTTGTTTAAGAGTTTATCTTCATCAAATTTAAAGAAATACATTAATGGTATAATACTTTGAGGTACTTGGAAACAATAAAAGCCTATATCTTTATAATCTAGGAGTAGCTAATTCTTGGTGGTGTGGTTTTCCTTACATAAGTATGGTGATGAATCAACCTATATTTGTTTATAACAACTAGTGAAAACTATAGCACCACTAATTTGACAACCAAACTTGCACAATTGGCTAGGTAACCAATGGTGGCATCAACTTGAGTGAACCATGAATCTTGTCAAACGACACAAGTGGCATAAGAATCAAAGACAACAAATGCTTCATAACTATGGTGAATTTTGTAAAACATTTAGGAATTCCACTTTTCACTATTATAAGAGGCTATCATCATGCCATATAGTAAATTTATAGTGAGATTAAGTAAATGCCAAAACATAATCATGGATTTAGAGGTTCAAGGTTGAAAACTTCATCCATTGATGCAAAGGAGGCTACAAGAATATGCTCACATGTTTGATCCCTTCTTACCATGAGATCAAAATGTTGATTAAAAGAGAGACAAATGTGTAAACATCCATTAAGGGGATGCCTATCAACATAATTATGCAATAGGGATTTCTATTTTGTAATAGAGCTTCCATAATTTTAATTTTAATATTTTTAATATAAATTATGCATACAGGACGTATATTTAATTGAAACATCATATTACCCTTTTTCCTTTTGAATTTAATTGACAAAAATGTCATATCCACAAATGTGAAACAATTTAACTTCTTATTATTATTTTACAATGTTTTTCTTGTTACCAGTTTTTTGAAATATATATATGATTCCCATATAGTATATATAATTATTTTTAATGATTTTTATTTATTTTTATAATCATAATATATTAAGGATAGAAACATTTTAAATCCCTATTAATAATTTATTACCTCTTAATTTAAATAAATATAATTATTATTAATATTTTTATTAAAACTATATACATACAAATAAAATACTACCAAATCATAGATTCAAACCAAATTAACGCATAGTATTGTATGAGGTGGGAGCGAACATTTTGAAGTTTGAAGGGAGCGAACCTAGCAGCGGGTGGGGAAGTGGAACCGCCCACGCCCGTATTTTCCTGCCTCCCTCCGCTCATTTCTTCGATGTTTTTTCTGCGTAGTTGTCTCAGTGATCGCGGTTTAGTAGGCGTTTCCTTCGGCGGTATACAACATGGGGCTTCCGGACTGCTGTTCATGGTGTCTGTGTTTCATTTCTATGGTGTCTTTGTTTCAATTTTTTGGCAACCGTTTATTCCCTCTGATATCGACAGCCACTCTGGTTGCTAGTGCGTAGTTTTCACTTGCTTTGGGGTTTCACTTGCTTCGGGGTGGCGAATGTTTTCTTTTATGGGGGCTTCGCGACTGTTCCAGTTCTTATTGGATCCGCTCTAGGTTATGTTTCCATGATGGTTCTGTTGGTGGCCTTGTGCTATTTTATGTTAGGTTTTTTACCAGTTTTGTAATGTTTTGATGTCTATTTTTGGGCTTTTGACAGATGCACCATTTGGGGTTTCTAGCGGTTCTTTTGTGCAGCCTCGCGTGCTTGGCTTTTTTTAAGCCTGTAGGAGCATCTCCAGGCTATTCCTGTTGGTTAGAGTATTTTTTAGGAATATTATATTTTTGTAAGTCAGAATATCTTCCGGAATTTGTTTTATTGTCACCCATAATATCTTTCGAGGCTACAAAATTGATGAGCCGCTGCCTATTATTTAGACTATGTACAGTGTTCATTACAAGGTTTCTTTGAAGTACCTATCCCATATCTTAATATCAATTATATGTAATATGAGATTATTCTAACACGAAAGTTATATATGTATGATTGTATAAACATATTTGGATAGAAAGTTGTTTTATCTTAAAAAAAAAATTAAAACTTCATACCAAACTAAATTCCAAAAAAAATATCAATCATCATATTTTCGCATTCAAAATTAAATTCCAAAAAACTAAATCAATGTGATGTCCGAAATCAAAGAAAAATCTTACCAGAATCAGAAGCCAATTCTCACACGCCCCACTCCCCGGAAATTTCAAAGTCAATCCTAAAATATGTGCAAGTTATGCTTGAACTATGACCCGGCTGCCTCTGCTCCTAACTACACACTGGATTTAACCTTGATTAAATTGGCAGACAGTGAAATATCAATGCGACTTTTTCGACGGGTGACATATGCTTGGCGGACAGTGAAATCCCAATGCGACTTTTTCTATTGGCGACAAATTGTAAAATCTCTTCTCTTCGCCTCATTTTTTATGGAAACCATTAGATGATTAGGCGGAGAAAACCATTAATGAAGAGAAGCAGAAAGCCTTACTTTACCGAACGCAACACTGTGCAGGTGTTACAACGATAGCATACATGGCGGAATGCCCAACGAAATTTTGGAGGCTTCTCCAATTGGATTTTATGTCACGGCTAGGCCATTTTGTTGGAATAAATAATTTAAACTGCGGTGGAGCGACAGCGATCGCAGCATACGGTTTCTAGAAAACCTCCAATCAAGCTCCCTGCGATGCGATCAAGTCGCAGATCGCATATCACACATTTTCTTGTTAAAACTTCTTTACGTCCCTTCTATTGTTTGCGATTGTATTTTGCGATGCGATCTGATCGCATATCGCAAATCGCATGTTTCAAACAGTTATGGAAGCGGTGGCACATATTTTCTTTTCCTCCAATGCGATGGTGCGATGTTGTGATGGGCCACGCATAAAATTCAGAATTTAATACCCGTGCAATCTGCTGCCTTGAAAAGCATCACCGCCTCTTCTGCAATAAATACACAGATAAACATCAGTAGATATTTTAATTAGTTTATAGTTTAACTCAGATATTTATTTTCTTCTAAATACAACGAACAACAGATCTGTTTTTTTTTATGTGTAGAAAAGAATAAGAACAAAAGTTATGTTTTCTGTGTGAGTGCAAGTAATCTTGAACAGCAGTTCTGTTTTTGTATTCTGAAGAGTCACAGAAGATAGAAAATGAGAGCCTTTTTTTGCTGCAACGCACAGCAGTGCTGAAACTCTAATTCTTCTGAGATAGTGAAATTAGTTTCTAGAATTGAAGCGTTCTTGTTGTAATCCCTCTAAGTAGAGGATGACTATTTTGTAACAGTTTTTTTTGTTATGATTAAGATCCTGAATAAAAAACAGAGCGTTGTTCTCTGTCAAATTTCTTTTGTGTTTGAAATTAACAGAAATTTCCTTCATGGTATCAGAGCTGGTCTAGGCACTCAATGAGTCAAAAGAAATAAAGATTGTTTTTCACTGTAGGAGCTGTAAGAAGTTTATTGAGCAGATTTTTCAGCAGAGAAAGTTTTTGTTTATTTTTTTTAA
>APFE031159558.1:32799-85608 GCA_000404065.3 Pinus taeda
TTGAAGGGATGAACAAGATCATGAAGAGCTCTCAAGCTTTGGATGACATGCTCAGCTATCACAGATCTCTATCTGATAAATCAGGACTTGGGTATGTAGGTGAATTCTCAAACAAGAATGAAAATGCTTTAAGCAAAGGAGATGTGAAGAAGCCAGAAAGAAATGGTGATGCTCCTAGTTCCAGCAAAGGCAAGGAGAAAAATGAAGGCTGCCATAGAAGAAATCCTACTCCAAGTAGAAAACCAGCTCCAAGAAGAAATGTAGCTGATGGAAAAAAGGCAAGAGGCAATGGTGATCAACAAAGGATCTCAAGGCAGCAAGGCTTCAGAAGTACATCAAGGAAACCTCCATCTCCCAGGTACCAAAGTTCATTTTTTGGTTATTGTTATTCTTGCTCAAACTTTGGTCATATGGAAAAAGACTGTAGAGCATTTCATGGAGATAGATGTTTTGGTCCCCGACAATCTCCAAGAAATAATTTCACAAGAAGAAATCATGAATTTTTATTCATGAAAAATGTTGAATGTTTCAAGTGTCATGACATTGGGCATATGGCACGAGATTGTAACTTGACATGGGCTCTTACACAAGCTAGACCCATGCAAAAGAAGAAAGTTACACAAGTATGGAGAAGGAAAGAAAGGCAATCTGAAAATCCCTTGAACTCCCCAGTGGATCTAAATTTGTTTTGAGAAGAATCTGCCAAAAGAAGACAAGCACAGATTAAAGGGGAGCTTGTAATTTTAGTTGCTGAACTGTCTTAACAGTCACTCTTTCTTGAAGACCTTTTATAAGGGAAAAATATGAAGTTAAATCTGCCATAAAAGCAGAGAAGAAAAAGGGGTAGCGCTCAAATGTGAAGTGTAGCAGCACAATAAGAAAAGTATGCAAAGCATGGAGACCCTCACAGCAGTGGGAAGATAGAACAAAAAAAACAGCAGATTTTGAATTTTGTTATGGAGCACATGCATTGAAATGCATAGCAATGGAAGGTAGTTTCCTTCTATGAAACGTGAGAGAACATACTCACAGCAAATTGAGTACAATACACAGCAGTAAAAGAAAATGTAATGTTTTTCTTCATATGCAATGCAACATGCAAAGAAATGCATAAAGAGAAACAGGGACAGCATATTTTTAATGCACATGGGTGAATGAAAATGTGTGACAGTAGAAAAATGAAAGGAACTGCACAACAGTGCATTGGGTATAAAAAAATGAATGAAGACTAAGATTGTGTGAAGCAAGGTGTAAAAAGAAAAGGCAGCAGCCCGTGTTAATTTTTTTTGTGTGGAGAATGCAGTGCAAAACAGCGTGAGGATGATTTCTCTCTATGTGCAAGTAATGGAGAGTAAAGAGTTAGTGTATGAGCACACAACAGTATGTTGAAACAAAAGGCAGCCACAGTGCAAATTGCAGAGGCAACGCAGTAGCAAATAAAAACCCAGGATGACAGAGTCTATGGTTATGGGTATGGACAGCAGTGCATAAAAAAAAAGGCAGCAGCGTGATGGCAAGAAGGAGAAGCACAGTAGTGCGAAGAAAATGAAACCAGAACTAAGAGAAAGTGCATAAATGTGTTTTTACACAGCAGTGCATAAGAAAATGCAGCAGCATGAAGTTTTTGTTGAAGAAATGAAAGGTAATGGACAGCAGCAGATGTAAAAGAAATGTTCACACACAACAGTGTAAATTTGTAAGGTGGGACAGAGTAATTGTTCCAGAAAAGACAGAGTATTATGTCTTTGAAGAATGCACAGCAATGCAGAGTTTGCAAAGAAATGTAAGTGAAGTGCAGCGACACAACAGCAAGTGTATACACAGCAGTGTGGGGTAGACGCAGCAAAGAAGATGGCACAACAGTGCAGCAGAGAATATGTAGCAGCATAAAAGAACAATGTAATGAATATGCACAACAGTGCAATGAATGTTTTGTTTTGAAACTGCATCTAAAGCAGTGTTTGGCAGCAATCCCTCCGTGAGAGGAAGTGAAGTTCTTAGTGAATCCCTCTGTTAAAGAGGAAGGTGCTCCTAAGCACAGTTTTAGGAGAATCCCTCTATGAAGAGGAAGATGCTTTTCAGCATAGACAGGTGAATCCCTCTAGTTTAGAGGAAGATGCTTTTCAGCATAGACAGTGGTGAATCCCTCTGTTAAGAGGAAGACTCTTTTGCAACAGCAGCATGTCAAGGAGTTGAGAAAGTGTTTGGGTAAGACTGAATGCCCAGCAAGTGAAATTAAAGGGGAGTGTTGGAATTTGTAATTTCCCCTATGCGCAGGCCAGCAGTTGATGCGCGCGGGAAAGCACCCACCGGGAAACCACAGCTGCAAACAGAAACCGGCCGCCTGAAACCTATCGGACCAGCTCTCCGGCGATGGAACATTCCGACGAGGGGCTCTGACACGATATGGTGCAGCCACGTGGACTGCCATGACATCAGCACCTGACATTTATCGGACGATAAATGTCGGTCAACTCACCCCGCCCGACATGCGTCCGATTAAATGGAATGTCCTCCGCCGCTCGATTGCCAGGAAAGGTCTCCGCCGGTTAAAGTCATCAAAGTACATACGGGCCTGTTAATAAATTAATGCAACATGGTTGCATTACCATAACCCATACCTTATGTTAAATGCAATGACATGATTTTGGTAAAGTTTTTAAAGTTTTCCTTACGGCGCAGTATGGGGGTAATATACAATGTAAGTCTTTTATTTTATTTTATTATTTGCGCATATGTATGAAAAGAGCGTTGACTGTGTGTTGTGTAATGTAATCGCACACGAAAAAAAACCAAGGATTGTTTTTTTACTGGGCTCGCAGCAGCCAATAAAGAAAACCAAAGGGATTGTAATTCAGTGTCATGTGAAAACATACGGGAAAAATAATAAGGGTCCGCAGCACCAAAAAAGACCAGCGAAGGAAAAACCAGGGGATTCGCAGCAGCGAATGGAAACCAGAGATTAAATTTTTTATTGCAGGGGAGGAACGCACAAAAGTGCATGAATGTATTTCTTTTGGGTTTGTAATGTAAAAAGAGAGTGTAGCAGCAGGGTAAAGTTTTTGTTTGTAATGTAATGTAAGAAAAAGAACGCACAACAGTGCAGGAGGAGAAGGCAGAGAAGTGAAAGAAGAAAAACCATGGGCAAGTATGTGAAACCATGAATTGTTTCACACAGCAGTGAAAAGGTAAATGTGTAAATCCCTGTAATTTTTGTTTTCACACAGCAGTGAATGTAAATGAAATTTTTACACACAGTGGTGTAAAATTTCATAGGAGGCAGAGTAAGTTTTGTGAAAATGTTTTGGTGAATCCCTCTGAGTGAAAGAGGATGAATATGTCTCAGTGAATTCTCAGGTGAAAACAGAGTTATGGTTGAATGTTTTTTTTGGTAAATCCCTCTCAGCGAAGAGGATGAATGTGTATCTATGAATTTATTTTAATGAATGGAAATATTTATGGTGGTGAAATACTCTGTTCTGAGTAAATTTTTTTTTAAGGCTTCCCTGTGCACAAAATATCCTGGAGTAGAGAAAGAAAATAGAGCATTGGCTCTGTGGTGTTCAGTTAATGTTTGGTTTTGGTATTTTCCCATTGCAAAAATACCCAACAATTATTCTCTCGGTGCTCGGTGCTGGCTCCAGGATGTAGCGACACAGAAATGACTTCCATCACCATGTATTTAATCCATCCCTAGCTGTCGAGATGCGTTCCAGGAGGCACTAGTATATTCATTCAACTACATCTACTGCAAATAGTTGTTATGAATTTGGTAAATATTCTTGCTTTATTTTTGTTCCAGGCATGTCATCTTCCTGAGGTTTTCTTGCCTAATTTTATTCTCCAGTTAGCTCGTACATTACCAATATCTCATCTTGCGTCCTCCTGGCTACATTTTGACTCTTCCAAGTCAACTATAGGTAAACTATCGTAATTGTGTTTACCTTACTGTATTGAGGACATATTGTCTTCTATATTCGATGACAACTTTCATTTTCTTCCAGGTACTTCAATGTAGACCGACAATCCTGAAGGCCATTATGAACTAGCCCCATTAAGTGATCTAGAACCATGGTTATTTGTCTTCCCCAGAGGTAGATACTCATAACCCAGTCAACCTTGCCCCCGTTGGGTTACTTACCGTGCTAATAATGATCTTCGTTTATTTTTGGAACTCCTATGATGAATATCTCACATGGCCCACGTATGTTCATTTCTTTTCTGTTAGGTAAAACCTACTATTCATTTTTCTTTCTTTCTATGTGCTGGTATTATAATTTGCCCAATATCTAGTGCTTGTTCCTCTAATTTCAGTACTGGAATTTTTCTCGCAGGTAAGAGGTTTTCCCTTCTAGTGTTTTGGGCAGTTGTGGGTCCACTCAATTTAGGCTAAGTGGAAATGAATTTAATCACTCAATTTTACTGCACCTCCAAGTCGTTGAATCTTATTCCATGGATATTTTCACAATAGTGCCTCCATTTCTAGTTAAATGTTGTTTTTGTAGAGTGGAAAATGTCACGTTTATTTGTTTTATGAGGTGTACGTAATCTCATTCATGATAATGTCAAATTTTTTCCCCTATGTGGATAGGTCGTCGAACGACTCTTGTATATATTACTTATTCCTTGGTTTGCTCCGTCATTTTTTTGAACGCAGGCCTATTTTTATACTAGTTATTTCTTGTAATTATGCTAAACTTATTTTTTTCAAACAATGGTTTCACTTTTCTTCAGTAGGAGATTTCTGAGGTGTACATCACCTTCATTTTTTCTATAGATGAAATTGGGTGTACTTCCCTGCTCAGGGACATGACTAAATATATAATTTCTTTTTTTGTTATGATTTTGTACAAAGTAAATGATGGGTGTCGATCCTGTATAAAAATCTGGTGTCATGTAAACTTAATTCTTTTTCTATGGATTGGGCAAAGAAATTTCTTCGTAGATGTTTCAATTTATGTGTTTTACTCTTCTCAGTTCTACTTGAGTTTATATGGTGCTTTATACTATTCATGTCCCCCAAATGGATTTTTGAAAAATCTATGTGAATAATTACAGACGACACCATTCCATATGTTTTATGATAATATTTTTTAAACTTTGTTCTAAATGTTTCAATTATTTGTATACCGCAAACTGTAGAGATTTTCTGCTGATTACACTTAACTATATTTAATGGTTTTACTTCTTACTTGGCTTGGTTGTGAAAACCGATCGAGAGCGTAAATGACATAGTTTCTCAAATCTTAGTTTATGTTATAAATAAACCCATTCAACTGAGTCTGACCATACCAAATTTATCGAATAAGTTCATCCCTACAAGCTACCAAAAATCTTGGAGAAATAAACTTCTATCTCTTATATGGCTTATTACTGTGGTTTATCATCAATTTTTTTCTTTCCCGGGTACTTGGCCCTACCTACTAGCATATCGCAACTAGATTACTAATAATCACACTAAGACAGACTTGAATGATATTTTGATACCCTATCACTAGAGTTCAAACCATGGGCCCGTGGCTCTTCCCCTATTTTCACCTCTATAGACTGCATCTCATGATCATTACCGATAGAGGTACAATTTCATACACCAACATGACACCCACTCTTAAAGAACACCAGAGATTTATCTCTCAAATTAGTTCTTCTTCTATCAAGCATTCATTTGGTCTTGATGATGGATCCCAACATTCATTTGGTCCTGATGATGGATCCTAGTTGGGATTCGAAATGTTGGCAAGAAATGGTTCTTACTGTGGATTCTCCGGTAACTAAGTCAGAAGAAATAAGCCACCGAAGTCTAAAATCCAGAACACCAGATATTTTTACTTCTATATTTCAAAATATTTTTGTAACTCAATGGCTAATTTTGGTTTAAATGAATTTGTATTAACTATTTCTCATTTACTTTTACCTATTCCTCCATTTTTAAGCTCTTTTACAGAAGTGTAGTTTCATAACAAGAGGGAAGATCAGTCCCTTAGAAGAAATGTACTTCCTTTTACAATACTGAGTTATTGTAATTAAAGCAGGAGTTAGATTAATCCATAATTCCTTACAGTACTGAGAAGCTGAAACATAAATGTAATCATGTATTAATTTATTGTACTTTAAAATAAACTTCTCAGAAATTATTAATCAATTAACTAACCCTCTACAACATAGGAAAAAATATAACATGGACTTTGTCTAATCAAATATTTGCAACAATTATTTAATAATAGAGGGTTGTACAAATCATATACCTATAGAAAATTCTTCCATAAATTAGAGTTAATTGAACTTGATATCTAGAGAAAATTATTTAATAGAACGAGTTATCAAAATCAGATATCTACAACAAATTTTGTCATAATAGAGAGTTAGTCAAATCAAATGTCCACAACAATTAAGAGTTTTTATAGAATTTTCTAACCAAAACTTGACTAAGAGAACATTTGGGAATGAGTACTTTTCCTCCCAATCTTGAACTGTAACCTCCAGTTCCCCTCGAACTAGATGTGCTTGCAAGTAGCCAAGAATCAACAACCACTATTGATCCTTCAATGTTTATATTCTACCATCTCTTCCATAATAATTTTTTCCCTTCAGTGGCATCCCACTTTTGAGGTTTTCATCATCACTACCCTAAGATATTTCCTCTAAAGCCCACATTTCTCTCCCATTGTGCCTTATACTTATCCAAGATAAACATCTTTCTCAGGATAAGTGATTTAATAAATTTCCTCTCCTATCCATTAAAACTTATATATAATTTTTATAATGGAAGAGATATCTCAATATCATTCACTAACAAGATATATATATATATATATATATATATATAATATATAATATATTGGGAAGAATTTTTGTACTCAAATATCCCACTCCCACTCCCAAATATTTCCAATCCAACTAATAAATTTATTTATTTATTAAGAATTTCAATGTACTCTATGGCTTCCTTCCATTCACACTAACATAAATCTACTTGAAAAAGAGAACAAGATTACATCGATAGAGTGGCATTAGTTTCTTCCCCCTTTCTAATTCCCATTGCAATCGGTGTTTATTTTCTAGTTATTTATGTCTGGAATAACGCTAGGTAACTCTTCTGCATTTCATCTCCCATTCCCATGTGGTCTCTTTAGGAGTAAAATTCTTCCATTTCAGTTTAACGCGAATGATGACTCAATTCCAAAGCCAAATCTCTTTCTAGTCTAGAATACAAAGAATTTCTTCCAAAAACTCACCTACGAGTTCCACGTATTGAAATTTCCAATAATTTATGTGAGAGTTATCACGTACATATTTCTTAAGTAAATATACATGAAAAAAATATGAACTTCAATATGACTGGGTAATGCTAATTGAAAGGCTACTCATCCAATTTTGTCTAGAATTTCAAACGGTGAGCAAAATTGTGGTGCTATTTTTTAACGTGTTCCCTCACTTAAAGCACTCTTCCTTAGTTTCATCGTAAAATAAACATGACCCCAAATTATGAATTACTCGTGTGTTCTTTTTTTGTTTGCATAGATTTTCTTTCTGTCTTGTGCGGTTTTAATGTTCTGTTGAATCTTCTAAATTATTTTCCCATTTCTTGCAAGGCATCTCGCCCTAGTATTAGTTTATCCTCTTGTTAACTCCAACTAAGAGTTGTATGGCATCTTCTACCATACATTGACTCAAAAGGGCTCATTTTTATGGACGCTTGATAACTATCGTTGTATGAAAATTCTGTCAAATGTAGAAAAACCTACCATTTCATAATTTTGTCCATGACATAAACTCTTTGCATGTTCTTGAAAATCTGGTTGATTCTCTCTGTTTGTTCATCTGTTTCAGGATGATATGTTGTATTGAAATTTAGTTGAGTTCCCATGTCCCAAAACAATTCCTTCCAACATTTTGATGTGAATTTGGCATCTCTATCCAACACTATCATCTTGGGTACTCCATGTAGTTGAAAATAATCCTTCATGAAGATATTAGAAATCTACGTTGTACCAATAGTGGATTGTACTGGTATGAAATTGGTTGCCTTACTTAAGGTGTCTACCACTACCATGATGGAGTCGTGATGTGCTTTAGTCCTTGGTAGTCTTTTGATAAAATTGAAATAAATTATTTCCCAATTCCATTCAGAAACCAATACTGATTTAGCAACCCAGCACGATGTTGATGTTCAACCTTTACCTGTTGACACTCTAAACATTTGGATAAATATTCTTCTACCTCTATATTCATACCTGACCAAAAGAAATTTTTCCTTAATCCTATAATCATCTTTTGGTGCTCAAGATGGCTTGCATATAGTTTCCTCTAACACTCATCTAGGATAATTTGTTTCAAGGCATTTACCTTGGGAATGTACAATCGGTTTCTATAAATCAATGATTGTTTAGAATTCTCTACGTAACTAGGAATACTCATATGTTGTAAATTTTCTTGAATTTACAAATATTTGGAGTCACTCGTTATTGAATTTTTTATTTGTTGTATTAATGTTGTATTGGAGTCACAGACACCTACATGAGAGTGTAGGCATGTCTTCTCAAGGAATTTTCTATCTTGTTTTATTTCCCTTTTATGTGTTTAATGTCAAAATCAAACTCACTAAGGAATGCCATCCATGTAACTTGCCTAGCATTAATATCTAGTTGGTTGAAAAGATATTTCAAGATGATATGATCAGTTATGAAGGTGAATTTATTCCCTAACAAATAATTCATCCACATATTTAAGGCATGTATTACAACAACTAGCTCTAAATCATATACAACATAATTCCTTTCATGTGTCTTTATCTTTCTAGACACATAAGCTGTCACTAAATTGTCTTGCATTAAAACTCCTGCTAACCCCTCCATATAGGCACTAATGCAAATTGTAAATTATTTATTTGGAACTGCTAATTTTAAAGTCGGGTCCACTGTGTGTAAATGTTTCATCTTATCAAATTTTTCCTGACATTCAATAGTACATTCAAATTTACTCCTTTTTTCTGTAAATATGTGATAGGATATGCTAGTTTCGAGGATCTTCGAAAAATATGTGACAATATCTCGTCATTCCCATGAATGATCGAACAAAAAACACATCCTTTGGTATGGGCCAATTACCCATATCCCTAACCTTCTCTAGATCAACTGTTAGTCCTTCATTTGAAATGATGTAGCCCAAATATTGTATTTGTTTATATAGAACTCAGAACTAAATCTGGCATACAATTAATGCTCTCTTAAGGTTTACAGAACTAATTTTAAGAGTTTGTGATTTTCTTCTTCATGTTTAGAGTATACCAAAATATCATCTATAAATACAAGCACAAATTTGTATAAGTATTTGTTGAATATATTGTTCATCAAGAACGTAAATATTACTTGGGCATTATAAAGGGAAAATGGTAACACTACAAACTCGTCGTGAGCATATTTAGTCTTATAGTTTTAGTTATAAATATATTCATCTTTTATTCCCAACTGATGATATCTTGTCCTTAACTAAATTTTATCAAAAGTGGTTTCCTCCCTTACTTGTTCAAATAGGTCATCAATGTGGTGCAATGGGTATTTCTTTTATAGTTACCTTGCTTAACTTCCAATAATCGATGCACATTCTAAATGTCCCATCTTTATTTTTAACAAATAACATAGGTTCCCCCTATGGTGACACACTAGGCCTAATATAGCCTTCGTCGAGTAGCTCTTGTAATTGCATTTTTAACTCCAATAGTTCAGGTCGACTCAATCGGTAAAGGGCTCTAGACACTGGTCCACAATAGGTACCAACTCAATGGAAAAATATATATCCCCATAGGGGGGAAAACTTGAAAGTTCCTCCAGAAATACATAAAAATCCTTAATAACTATCAAGGTATCTAGTTTTGATTATTCTCTTTCCCATTCAATGACCTCTACATGAACCATAAGTAATTAACACCCTTTTCGTGCATTCTTCTTCATTTGTAAGGTTGATATTTGTCTAACTGATATAGATTTTGGTATACCTTGAATTATTTGAGGTTGTCCTTGCTGATTCACACAACTTACTATTTTTTCTAAATAGTTTATAATGACCCCTTTCTTTTCCAACTGGTCAATATTGATGAGTACATCATAGGATCATAGGGAAAGTACATTGAGGTTCGCTGTTCTAAAATAAATATTTAAATCAAGATGAAATTGCCTTAATTTATTGGTTACTTTTCTCTTTCTTCCAATTTCTAATATACAAACTAAACAATGCTATATTTTTTAGTTTTAAGTATACATTTTTCTACCACATGTGGCCTAATGTAACTTAAACTATCCCCTGGAAATAATACCTTCAATCCCACTCATTTTTTATTCATGTTCTTCTTGTCTATCCTCAAAGGTTGCGCTTATTCTGGGAATATTTCTGGCAATATCATACATTGTGGTGGCTTCGTGGACAACTTCATTATCTTAATGGATTTCGGATTATGCAGACAATCCCTCAATAAATGAGTTTCATCGCACCCTGAGCACTTCAATGGTTCTTTTTCTTTACCCCCTCCAATCTTTTTGTTTTTTAGATCCATTAATTTTCATATAAAGTGAGATTGAGCCAGTTGATTCACGTTCCCCTTGCTCAACTTTTTGCTTTGATGGTCCTTTCCAAATTTTTTGAGATAGCTAGGTTTTTTTCATTTTGTTTCCAATTAAAGGTTTATCTCTATCCTTATTCTGCTAAAACATGGGGCCTTCACCCATACTCATAAATTGTTGATAACACAACGTTGGCTTTCTAACACTTCCTCCATTATATGAGGATTATCAAACTCATTTTGTTCCTTATAGATAGTGAGAAAATAATTTCACAAGCCACCACACCTTAGCTTTCTATTCCTTAATGTAGGGGACATACCACAATAAATTGGTAAACTTTGCCAGAAATTCGTCCATAGTTAACTGTCTCAACCTTAACTCATGGAAATATTTTACGTAGTCATCATAATCGTGCTCACTTAAGTAGCAATTTTTAAACTGATTCCACAATTCCTCCCATGATACTGTTTTTTCTTCCAACAAATGCACACTCTTGGATTCTTCCCACCAGAAAGAAGATTTTCCTTGCAACTGATAAACATCCAATATCACCTTTAAGTTTCTCTCATATTCATATACATGAAAATATTTTTTCATATTTAGTAGTCACTCTTTAGCATCCTTCTTCCCTTTCCCATCAAAAGTACAGAGCTTGATTTTCTCAAATTCCTGTTATAGTTATGTTTGATTCTTTCTTATTTGTGTTATAGGATATGTTTTATCATATTCCCCCCACTTCTAGATTTCTTTGATTATGTGCCCCTTTTTGCTTCTTTGAATATTTTATGTTCCACTTTTTTATGGCTAGACTTTTCAGTTAGCCCTCTCATAATTATTTCTTGTTCCTCACTGGCCTTTAATAGACGCTCCTTGTTGCTCTTCATATTCCTTTTCTTGTTGTAGGTTTGTAATCACATCCATGAACTTGGAAGTCATTCGGGTAGCCACATTTCCCTACATGACATACAAATATTCACCTTAAGTGATGGTTGTAGCCTCCTCTGCCCTTTTTCTCTCTTGTGGTTGGGTCACTTTCTTATCTTGAAATTCAAACAAAATCAGAGATCAATTATTCCTTCAACTTTTTAGACCTATATAATTATGTTGAGTATTTATATGGTGGTTCTTTAAGGCCCAGTGTTGTACATAGGCTCTCAAACCATCTGTCATGACTCTACAAAATTTTATTGTTTTTCTACTTAGTTGCTTATATTCCAGTTTTTATATGAGAATCATTTCCATGATACATTCATAACTAAAATTACATATGTGATGTAAATTATTTATTTAATAGTCTCATCTAGGTGAAGGGTACCTAGTCACTTCTCTTCCTCATCATTTAGGCATTAAATTCAATCTCCTTGTTTGTATGTTACGATACCATTGATATTATTAGGTCTTGGAGGATTTTATAATAACCCTCACCTAGTTGTTAGGTTGTTCTCGCACATAATTATATGCCCATACTACTTAGTCTATGAGGTTTTCACTTTATATTACATTATACTTGGAGCATGTGGTTTCTCTATAGGTTAGACTTTGTAGTACGTTTTATTAAATCCCTACCATCCATTAATTTGGTATATTAATATGCCCATGGTACACCTGGGTGGCATCAATTGTGCCTTAACATGGGCGCTCCTGTTTATCATGCCTGAGATATCGTGTGTTTATAAATTATTGGCATGATAAACTTTTATAGGTGATGCAATGTGTATGTTCTTGTTGTTTATTGCCACATTCCCTCTGCCCACATGATAGTAGGTGGTCTTCTATCATATTCTCATGAAATATGGTGATAATGGACAAAGGAATTGACAACTCTAATAAAAAACCCCAATTATAAGCCCTAACTTCACACCTTCCTTTGGCATTTGTCTCGGTCTCCTCTATCACCACCAACTAAGGGGTAGATTGTGTTGATTTCCTTGTATGTATATGATCTCAACATGAAAGGAAATGTAGACACAATCATTAAAGAAATAAAGTAGCAATTTTCACAAGTGCTTGAAATGAGAGACCTTGGAGAGCTATGTTACTTTTTGCATCTAGAAGTCTAGAGGGATTCTAGCCAGAGTTTTCTATCCTAAGCTAAGTATGTCAAAAATTTATTAAACATGTTTACAATGGATCAGTGTAAGGTTGCATCAGTACCATTACAAAAGAACAATAATTTATAGGTTGATGATGGTTCCAAAGAGGAAGATGACACATTGTACAGATAACTGGTTGGTAGTTTTATTTATTTGACTGCAACTAGTCCTGATCTGGCTTATGCAGTCAATGTATTAATCCATTTTATGTGAAAGCCTCATGAGAACCACTAGGTAAGCAAAAGGAGTCCTAGGGTATTTGAAAGTAACCTTAGATATTAGCATTTTATATTCTGATTCATTTGATGTTAGACTCACAAGTTTCACAAACTCTGACTACGTGGGAAATTTAGATGATCGGAGATCCATTATAGGATATGATTTCAACATTGGATCTAGGGTCATTTCATGGTGCATTAAGAAGTAGAATATTGCAGCCTTGTCCTAAATAGAACCAGAATATCAAGCTATGTGTGCAGCAACATGTGAAGGTGTTTAGTTAAAAAGAATTCTCCAGGATGCAGGAGAAGAGCAAAGAGGGGCCACAATTATCAATATCATAATCAGAGTTCCACCAAGCTTGCTTACAATCTGGTCTTCCACAAAAACACCAAGCACATTAACGCACAATTCCATTTTGTTAGCGAAAGGGTGCAAACAAAATAAATATACGTTGAATATTGCAGTACTTATGATATTGTAGTTGATATATTTACAAAGCCTCTAGGAAGAATAAAGTTTGAGTCATTTAGGGACATGTTAGGTGTGTTGCAAAATCCTTTCTCCATTAAGGGGGAGTGTTATAGTTAATGGAGAAAGTTATTTTGTTATTTATTTAAGTGATATTCTTTCTTTAGGATTTAGATCCTATTTCTTAGGATTATTAGTTTCATGTTCGTAATTACTTGTAAACTATTTATTATTGAGATCAATGTGAATTTGAGTGGAGAATTATGCAGGAGGTAGTCTGGAGGTGAATCCTTTACCTGCAAGCTCCTCACAGTTTCTCAATAATTTGTTTGTATTTCATTATGTCTAACAAGAAATCCATATCAGTTTTTGTTTAAACATTGTTGAGCGATAGTTGGTCATCCAAAATGATTTTTTTATCCTCATAGATTAAATGCAACAACGTATATGGCAAGAAATTATTGAGAATGTGCCTGATAACTCCATATTCATGAAGCTCTTGCTTTATCTCATCATTCTTAATCAACTCTTAATGTTGCCTTATCTTAGCATTCTTCATCATCCCATGGTCCTCACTCCAATTGAAAGTGACAAGTTGATTTGTGTAATTTATGATTTATTTATTTATTTTTAGAGTTATACATAATTATATTTTTTTAGGACAAACATTATATTAATACCTATTTTTTTAAATATATTTATGGTTAAATGTTTACACCAATACAACATCATCTAGATATTCAGTTGTAGAGTCTTGTTTGGTGGATTAATGTCAGTTTAGGAGAATGATAGAATACCCATGAAAATACTCAATGCCATTAACATATATATGTATCATGACCTAGTAATGTAGAATAATAGCATAAATTCAGTAGACTATAATAAATATGGCCAAAAATGACAATGAAATTTGAAATAACATACTTACTATTATGTGTGTGCCAATATGTACGGCTTGTGAAAACCTAGGAACATTATCATAGGAAAATAAAACCATACCAAATTAGGTTTTAACTTTGGTGAACTATAATTGATCACCCAAAACCATTTGTTTATCCTCACATATTGAATGCAACAACATTTAAAAAAAAATGATTTTGTATTAAAAATAAAACAGATAGTACATATGACATGCTTCTTGATTACAACCTACTTCTTCAGCATACATTACCTCCAAAAGTACAATGAGGTCTCTTTCTTGCTAACCTTAACTTCTAGCTCTATAATCCTAACCTCCTTAGTTCACTGCCCAACATACTTAGTCCAAATATCGTTTATGATTAAAAGAAAAAAATCAAAATGTATTCATCTTCTTACAGTAACAAATTCCCTTTTGTCCTTCATTCCATGATATTGACTTCTAGCTCTTTGATAAGTTGATACTTCCATCGTTTATCTTAAACCCATGTTCAAATTCTGTAAAAAACACTTACCGCAATCTTTCCCAATACCTATTTTCGATGGTAAATTTGCAGTCCAGTTCTATTCTATATATATGTGATCAATGTTGATGAGTTGGTACGTGATCACCATAGCATTGATGCGTTTCATCCAACTATTCAAGATCAGAGGGTTGAAATTATTCTGACCCTTAGCCCAGTCGATAATATCTTTTTCATCCCCATAGAACTATAGGTTCTCCAATCCCAACCATTTCCTTGCTATCAACACTCCCCATAGCACCACTATCTCTACCTTACTGTTCATGCCATGTCCCCCTTCCACCAAAAATGATATTTTTTTCCTGGCTCAGTGACTATGTAACCCCCACGTCGACATTTCCTCCCACTGGGAATGTATTCCATATGTTTTTCCAAATGATTATTCTTTGCTTGCTTCCAATTTGAGCTAGTCCTATCTCCATGAAATAGGTCAATGTTTTGATTACGTCCGCCCTAACTGTTGGATTGCTGTTCTCAAATATGAGTGCATTTGTGATCCTCCAAATGATCCATATGAGATATAGAGGGAGAAAACGAAAAATTGTCATGATTTTTAATCCACTTCCATATGGAGCTTCTTAATGTAATGAATTTCTCCATCAGCCTGATGCCACGAAAGTCCATTACCCATTCCCAAACAGCCATCGCATATGGGCAATGCAGAAATAAATGTGCATTATCCTCACTACTTACCTTACGAAGGAGGCATATCCCGGGCCCTATGAATCCTATCTTAAGTATGGTATTCCATGTCAATATTCTGTCCTTTCTAGCAATCTAGCTGAAACACTTGATTTTGTTGGGGATATCCCCTTTCCAAATTTTATGAATCCAAGAGTCCCCCTGTTGTCCCAATGCTTCCCTAGGGATGTCGTTGTATATCTCTTTTACAAAAGGATGCCCCTTTTTCAATCCCCCCCCCCCAATGACATTTGGTGCTAGTGATCATTTAGTGAGATGCCCATGTTTCTCAAGTTGGTGATATAATCTTCCCATTCACTGACAACCCCTTCTGGTATTTGAGTGTCCCTAACACTACTCCATGATTGTTGATCTATGCACAATGCATCAAACTTATAGATCTGGTTTAGGAAGGTTAGCCCTCTATTATGTAGGAGATTAATAATTCCATATGACAAAGTGTGATTCTCTTCTATAACTTTAATGGAATCCAGTCTGATCTTGATGGTTGTCCCATATCCTACATTGCATCAAACTGATCCCATCATCCATTGGAAATTTTTAATCACACTCCTCCAAATGTATGAGGAGCTAGTCTTCTTCTTGTCCCCTCCCGAAATCCATGTAGTGAAATACTATCCATACATGTACTTATCAGTAATGATATTAGACCAAATTCCTAATCCAAATATTGGCCTCCACATGTTCTTTATGATAAGTGAAATATTGAAGGCGCTTGGATTAATAATGCCCCATCCCCCTTCCTCAATGGGTCTAGCTATTTGTGACCATTTAACAAGATGATACTTCCCTCGCGATAATTTCCCATTCTAAATGAATTGGCCCATAATATATTAGATCCTTTTAATGATCTTTCTTGGGAGTTGGAAGAGGTGCATCCAGTGTACCGCAACGTTTTGTAGAACAACTTTTAACATTATCATCCTACCTCCCATACACAACCATGGGTTTCTCCATCCATCGAGTCACTTTTGGAAACTTATTACTAACCAAATATGTGCAACCCTCGTCCAAGTGTCTCACCCCCACATCTATGTGCAATCTAATATCCTCTGTCTCTGGTTCAACATTCCCATTGTGGATGATAAATGCCTTCTAACCATTCATGCAAATCCTCGAAGATCTACCAAAAGATGTAATGATGCCATCGATAGAAGTCCATTCCTTCAATGTAGAAAGGCCTTCGAATAGGAGGTCATCTATAAACATTAAGTGTGTAATGATGATCCTTATTGACACTTTGATGCCTGAGGTTGCCCCAACTGCTTTTTCTTCCCTCACCTCCTGCTTAGGTTGTCAATTACCATAAGGAACAACATAGGTGATAGGGAACACCGCTAGCTCAAAGCTTTGTAGGGCGAGAAGAAATTGGTCAGGATTCCAGTTATAATAACTAAAAAAAAATTGGTCTTGATGCACACAATAATCCACCCAAACATTAGCATGGACAAACCCACTTTGACCATTATCAACTTAAGTAAATCCCATTCTACGGAGTCATACACCTTTTTCAAATCAACCTTTAGGATATAATACTTTATGTTCTTGGATTTAATGGTATGCATAACCTCCTGGGAAATACCAATAGCATCATGAATCTATCTTCCCTCGATGAACCTGAACTTCTCCTCCGAGATGAATTTTGAAAGTATCACCTTCAACCACATAACGCTGACCTTAAATATCACTTTGTACATTGTATTGCAAAGTGATATCAGCCGGAAATCCTCAAATGTTTGAGGCCTTTTCCTCTTTGGAATAAGAGAGATAAAGATGGCATTTAAAGCTTCGGCAATAAGGTTGTTAATACTTGAATCCTCAATCAATAGTGATAGGTTAGGCATCATCAAATCTGTAAAATGGATAAACAATTCCATGCCCCAGCAATCTGGTCATAGGCTTTTCTCCTTTACTGATTCTTTCATGGTGTCAACCAGTTCCTCCTTCATAACCGACCTGCACAGTTGATCGTTTTCATCCCTCGAGAACCACTTCAGCATGTGGGATATGAAATTCAACTGTGCGTGGTAGTCCATATCCATTTTCTTGTATTGCTCCTAGAAATGGTGTATAGCCTCCTCCTCTAGTGATGCTTGTAATGAGATAATGTTCCCATGTTTCTTTTGAATGTTTTTGATAAAGTTATTGTTCTTCTTGTGATTAAATTGACCGTGGAAAAATTTTGAATTTTTATCTCCTGCTTGTACCCAAATCACCTACTCTTTCTTTGGATATCCTTCTCCTTCTACAATAGAACCTCCCATTTGATTCCTTCTAACTCTATGATCTTATTCCTTTATAATATTAAGAAATACAGAGGTTCATCGTGATCATTCATTTTGTTGATCAAAATGTCAATGTACCAGATAGCCTTATCTTCTTCTCTTTTTTTTTGCCGCTATCCATTCTCAGGATTCCATTTTCAACCGAGAGAGCTTGTTTGTAATAGCATTCAAGGAGTAATTTGTTCCCAAAAGTATTGTGCTCTCCTAGACTGAATGCACTATTTGCTCAAATTCCTTCATCTCCAGTCACCTCGGATTAAATTTCAAAGGGTAAGATCTGAAATGAAAATCCCCTCTCCAGGGCAACATAATTGGTTTGTGTTCCAATATGTTCTCTGCGAGAATCAAAGATTCCATATTTGGAAGTATGAGGGACAATGATTGGCATATGAAGAATCTGTCGATCCTTTTTGCAATATCGTTTCCATCTGTACACCCATTCCTCCATGTTGAGCGCAATGGTTTCGCAACTATATCGACCATAGTATGATCTCTCATCCATAGCTCAAAATATGATGGCATTCCCTCAATCTGAGCCTTGTTCCCCCATATCTCTACCAGCACCAAGGTGAAATTCATATCACCAACAATAATGTTCAAACTCAGTCTAAATACTCTTGATTTAGTCACTTTGTCCCAAAATTTTTTGCATCGAAAATATGGGGAATATATGTTTGATATCCTCATCCACATGGTCAACCCTTTCTTGTATCCAGACACAATAATACCTGCCCATGAATTGTATTCCACCAAATCATATATGGTGTGATTCCACATAACTCCCAATCCCCCCGACTATCCATTGGCATGAGTTGCACATGAAACCCAATATCGACAGACTGCAAGAATGGCTTCCACCTATTTGTCTCACTTAGTCATGGTTTCTTGAAGAAGGATCATCGATGGCCTATGAGTTCTAAATAGCCCCAAGAGAGATCTAATTTTATGGAGCACTCAAACCCCCCCAGATATTAAGGGATAAAATGGTCATGGGGAACCCCTATGATAGGTGATTCCTCTCTAAGGAGTCGTGAACCATGTGCATCAATGACTGTGATACACCCAAGAGTCAATGATGTATCAATGCCAAAAGGTAACCCTCCGGAATCCATGTCTGAGGTTGGTGATAGTGCCATGTGATTTCATTCCATAATTTTCTTGCAGCGAGTAGCCCTCTTTTTCTAGAGGGTGACATTATGTTGACTAGTCACTTTATCAAAATTATCTTGGTTACGGAAAAAAGACTACTTGATGGTCAGGGAAACTAAGGAATCATCTAAAAGGATGAGAGCTTCCACTTCCCATTCTGGTGACAAAGAATTTTCAGTAGTTCCCATCCATGAGAGATTGATGAGAATTACCATCCCCCCATCTAGTGGTGAGTTAACACACACATGTTTGTCCCCTGTCTTGAGACCCTCGCCCAAGGTTACCCTTGAACCCGAAAATTCAAATCAGTTCATCTTCCCTTCCCATGTCGGCTCCTTCCCGACCCCATAGAAAGGCCATGTTCATAAATATCATTCAATTTATATACAAGGAGCATTCAGAAGCACATAATTACCTAGATAGGGGTCGTAATAGATGTCTTGTGACTCCTTTGATTGTAGACCATTTTCCTAGTTTGATTCATGTGCCTTCGATGCCCAATATTTCTGACCCACCCTTCTGTACTATGCCAAGCCTGGACCCCCCTTATTCCCACTCCTTCTAATCATCCACAAGCAAGAAGCGACCAGGTGACCAGACTCATGGCAATGCATGCAGCAGAACAATGTGCACTAGTAATCAATGGCAAGGGTGCACGAAAAGCTACTCCAACAAATCTTTGGTTTCGCCATCAAACCTTGACCCATTTCCACGTCTATGAGCCCCCATGCCATCCCTTTGTCTCGTTTCCTGAAATAGCCTACATCTTAGTAGTAATAGTTGCCAATCCTATTTTCTATTTCCTTTATAGCTTCATCATTACAAAGATCCAAAGGGAACCATAGAAACTTCTCCCAAATGTATTGCCAACCTAGTCTCTCCACAAATGGATCAAGCCCCACCTTCCATCTCTGTAAAATCAGAAACCCCCTACCCTTCACCCATGGCACTTTCACTATCGCTCCACGTCCTCTGAATTTAGAAAGTGAAATGCCACCCATCCATTGAGGAGAATAGTGATCTTTGGTCTATATTTAATGATTGGTAACATCGTTCCTCCGCCTACTGCTTCATCTGTCCCCTGTCCCCTGTCATACGGAAATGGTGCCACCTTCCCACCAAAGCTTTATGCCTCAATCTCTCAATGTTGTCCTACTATGCTCCAACTCCCAAGGTTAATGGACTCTCCCAGTTCACTGCCTACAAAGGATGTTTTTTAGCTTCGAAGCACATTTTGTTCCAGATTTTCCTTCTTCTAAGCACTTTCCCTTTTTCATGCTTAGACAATTTTGGATATTGTAATAAGCCGGACATGGCTTCCCGCTCGGCCTTCATTTTTGCTCCTATCAACATACAAGGCATGAAATCATAAAAAATGACCCAAAACAATTTGTTTATCCTCAAAGATTAAATGCAACAACATACATGGCATCAAATCATCAAAAATGAACCAAATAACTCCATATTCCTATAGATTGTGGTTCATCTCCTCATTCTCAATCAACACATGATATTGCTTTCTCTTGGTGTTCTTTGTCATCTTCATGATCTCTTGTTACTCACTTAAATTGAAAATGCCTAATTTATGTGATTTGTGCAATTAGTTTTTATAGTTACACATAATTAGGGAAGACATTAAAATAAGATATATATATATATATAAAATGTTTATAAACATTTACCTCACTATGACATAGTCCCCCATACTAGGTTGTAGAGTACCTCCCAACCTAACTTGCATAGGTCCATCTTAATTTTAGATCTATCACTCACACAAATATCTCTTAATAAGAAAACCTTCTTTTTGAGTGTCAAGATTGAGTAAATTTTTGCACCTCAAAAGATTTGATTCCTCAAATTTTGCACTCAAAAAAACTTATGCTTATTGATAGATTTGTTCCCTCTCAAGCTTTGGTAAATCCATAATTAATAAGATCTATGTTAGTTCTAAATAATATTACTTATATTTAATAATAGATAGATATCTTGAATCTTTTTATTATTATTATAAATATTAAATTTTTACATGAGCCTTGGAACAACTCAATTGCCATTAGCTGTGAAAATGAAAGGTTACGTACTATATACTTGTAGCTAGAAGTTATAGTAGTAGCTATTACAATCAATCTACAACACAACCCTTCTCTATATATTTAATGGTATTTTAAAGATATTTATGAATATGAATGATTATTATAATTTATATAGTCAAACTAATTTTAATTTATATTATTATTATTATTATTTTAATTAAATAAAATTTAAATGTTTATACTTATTTACAACCACTATAACATCTACTTATCCACACTCATTTACAACTATTATAGCTGTCTCGTCATCCATCTACTGATATAGACTCATCTGCAATAAGACATCAACTCATCAATCTACTCATAGAGACTCATTTACAGTAAAACATCTCCTCATCCATCCAACCCAAACTCATTTTCAACCGCTGCGACATCGGGTCATCCATCCACTCAAACTCATTTTCAACCGCTGCAACATCTCCTCATCCGTGAATTCACAGTAAGGAGTTAACTTCAACTTTTACTCAAGTGTGCTTATGTCCTCTCAAGGTTTTCATGGTCCGTCTGTCCGAGATTGCCAGCAAATTTACAGTGTGAAGCAGCAATGATTTCGCCACTTTCAAATTATAAAATCGGCATGGTCGCATGAGGCTAAAATATTGACATTTACCTAGAATTCTTCACCTAACAGTCCTCCAGAACTATTCAAACATGCGTCTGTATCATTGAAGGTTTTCCCCGTCCGGTTGTCGGTGAATGCCAGCAAATTTACAGCGGGAAGCAAGATTTATTTGATGACATTGAAGTTATCCAAATTGAAATCGTCGCATGAGGCTAAAAAAATTGACAGTGAAATAGAATTCGTTACCTAGTAGTCCTACAGAAATCAGATTTGAATTATTCAAACCGGCATATGTGTCATCCAAGGTTTTTGCGGTCGGTTGTGGATGAGGTGGCTCGTTGAGTGCCATAAATAAGTGAATTCATCATAAATTTATGACGTGAATTCACGTCTAAATTCGACAGAGATGACCAAATCTACGACGTAATCTGTTCTGTCTAACTATCTTATCTCTTCTACCTTCCGTTGATAAATATTAACGTTTAGAATTGTGTATCTTAACTGCGTAGTATATACCAGTGATTACCATGAGGCACGTTCTTCGCGAATGATTATTTGGTTTGATTTGAACTTTATAAACGACTATAGGTCATGGAGTTAAGTGCAACTATAATGTTATATTCCTTTTACAGCCAGGAGTTTTGCGCGCTAAATCATCTTATCCATTTTAAGTCGTTGAAGGTTTCGTTCTCTCGACTCATGAAACTGGGCAAGTTTAATTACAGTAACCCTTGCTTTCCAGATTATGATCAGACCAAATATATCTAATGATTCTTCGCTATGACGAATAATTGCACAACTCATTTGTTCGTTTGTTAAATCGTTATCTTCATGCCTTTCTCTCTTTTTTTTTTTCTTCTAAATATTTAGTTTCCTTTTCCTTGACTGGTTCAATAGTTATCTTCATTGCAGTGTTTTTCATTTTTAAATCATTAACCTGTCCAATCAATAACAGCGGCTTCTCTGTTGGTAAATTGAGAGCTGAAGACTTATTTTAGATTATGTGTTTTTAGTAAAATTATGTGATAATTACATGTGGGAATATTATTGCGTAACGAAATGGGATTGAGAGGATCTCTCTTCTCTTAAGAAGAAGAGAAACTCAAAAATTTGACATCATCTGTATACAGAAGTCTTGTATATTATAAGGTTAATGAATACAGTATTGCAAATAAATTAGCGTACAACGACATGGAGTGTGAATATTATTAAATTTTTACAAAGAAAATTAACTTTTGTAAAATTCATATGGAATTCGAATAAATGTGAATACTGTTAATGTAAAAAACGCTACTTTGGCTAACAATCGACCAGATCTCTCACCTCGGTTGGGAATGGAAACAAATTGACAGAAAATCTTTACGTTATAATATTATTATTTAGTATGTAATAATTTGTAAACTAGCCATTGCCTCACCTCGGTTGAGAATGGAAAAAAATTGACATAAAATCTTGACGTTATAATATAATAATTTGTAAACTAGCCATTCCCTCAGAAGGTATAATGGAGTATTATAAGATTTTTAAAATGAAAAAGGTGTATGAAAATAGAAATAAATAAATAAAATTATTAAAATGGAAATAACTAAAGAAGAGGTCTAAAATTGAGGAGGAGCCTGGAGTAGAAGATCTAGAAGTCAGACCAAGGGAGCTGCCTACATAGCTGCCTAGTATTATGATTTCATTGGAGAATCCTGAAAGGCCTATTCCTCTTCCAACATCTACTCACGGGTAGAACAACCTGTTGAAAAAGTTCCATCTCAAATAGAATCTCTACAAGAAAACTACCAATTTGTTGAAAAAAATTCATCTCAAATAGAAGCTCTACAAGGAAAATACCAAAAAAGGGAAAGGAGCAGAAGAGCAAGAAAAGATATGGCAACTTAATTATCAATACAATCCACTTGGAATTATCAAACCAAGTTGTTCTCAACGATGGATGTGATAAGATGTTAGTTGAAATTGTCACTTGTTCCTCATATTACTCATTCTATTCCAAAGGGTTTATATTTAAAACCTATGAATTTTTCCATTAACATAAGTGAATTCTGTCTAACAGATAAAATCAATTTGCATAAACAAACTTGAGAAATGATTTACAATGATGTCAACAAAAATGCTCTAACTATAAGCAAACGAAATAAGTTACTTCAAAAAACTACTAATCAGTCAAAGAAGAGAACTTACTTCAAAAATTACTCATCAATTAAAACAAGGAAAGACATATTCAAGGGAAAAACAAATCTAGAAAAAGAATACAAGAAACCAACTGTGAAACATTTACATGATCGAGCATAGGGAAAGTCAACAAAAAAAATCCAAATCCTAATAATTAAATAAATAAAATATAAAAAAATCGCTTTATTTATAAATCACTAAAATGTCCACAAACCACATAAAATTACCAAATACTCCAAGAATATATATTTAGAAAATCACTTTTTTTATATCTCACTAAAATATCCAAAAGCAACATAAAATTAAGAATAATACTAATAATGAAACTTATAACTTATGTATGATATATTTAATAAAAATAAATGTATTAATGTAAATTACAAATTATATAAATTATACCTTTAGATAAAATATGTTAAACAAAGTTTTTTATATAAATTATACCTTTAGATAAATATATTAAACGAAGTTTTTATATAAATTTTATTTTTATAAATCAAATTAAATATATTTGATATTTGATATCAGATGTATAAATTTATAAATTTGTATATACAATTGCGTAGAGAATGTTTGCAAGTCATATAAAGTATCATGTAAAATAAATTTAAATAAAAACAATGTTATACAATGTGATACAAATATGAGTGAGAAACCAAATTAGATGGTTTAGATGGAAAAATAATCTTTAACAATTGAGGCAAAAAAAGAATTGATTCACTTTGAAAAAAAGACACTATTAATCAAAGTATCTCATAAATAGTAGTTTTTATGCACCCAATATGAAGATTGATGCTATGCTTGGAGGTTATGTGAAGGAAATCTTGATGCTATACTTGGAGGTTATGTAAAGGAAATCCTTTCATACATTATCCTGATAGCAAACTAAGACTTCAAATTGATTGACCTATGGTATGGGCAGTACATAAACATGTAAAAACTACGGAAAAATCCAAACTACTGAAATGTTGCGCATGTGTATGTAGTTATATCAAAAAATCAGTTCTATGACCTAGTTTACAGAACATTAGTTGAAATATTTTACAGAAAATTCTGATGCTGTTTGGAAGAACTTCAAACATTTCTATATAATTTTTCAAGGAAAAAAAATGATCCTTTTGATCTTTTGAAAGGAAAAAACGATTCTCAAGTACAGCTAAGTATTGTTCCAATTCCATAACTTTTATTTATTTCATAAATTTTATTTTTTTAATGATATTGACACATTTCCCCTGTTCAGCAATGGCTACTATGTAAAAACTCATCTCTCTATATTTATAACCAAACAATACGAAAACAGCTTGTCTATCTTATGAAAACAAACCATGGTTGCTCATGTTTCATTATCTATAACTATTAAATTAGTAGTAGGAAAAAGGGTAAAAAGATCATTATCGATGTGGGTGAATGAATACAATTTAAATTAAACAATAATTAAAAAATGAGAGCCCTTAGAGGTAAAAGAAGATGAAAATTTTCTTTTGAGTTATGTCATCTATTTTTGTCTTGTAAGCATTTTCTTTACCTTGCTAGTTTTAGAGTTTTACTAATCCCATATTTCATTATTTTCTAGTCATGGAAACTATGAAAGAAATGTCAGCTAGGATTTTAGTACCACAGAGAGCCTTTGTATGGGGTTGTTTCACAGTGCAGTAAAACCTCCATTTCTTATTGGAAATAGCAAAAGAAAGTTAGATTGAACCTTTAACCAAGTTGTTCAAATGTTTTGCAACAAGCATGATAATGCAAAATGAAGGTAGGAGGAGTGCTCCGACCTCACAGGAAATGGAGGAATTCTTTGTTGGGGCAGAGAAACAACAACAAAGGTTGTTAACATAATTGTATTAATGGATTTTTTTTCATTTGTGTGTTGTCATTTATATACCTAACAAGAAACATAGCAATAAATTGATGACTTACATTTAGAAAAATAAATTCCCAACATTGAATCTGTTCTCTGCCTAACATGCCTTCCATTGACTTGACATTTAATTAATCAAGTCTTGCACATTGCAATTGGTGTACCTTGAAAATTTTTTTCTCTAGCCTCACTTTTCTACAAACCAAATCAAGCAGCATAGGATTTTGAAAAGAAGAGTCCTTGATGGGACCCAACGCATGCTCCAACATAACCTTGGTTGTCAACCTATCCGGTGTTAATTATCTTGGCGGATTAGGTTTCCAAACCCTGCAACTCTTTGCTAGTAGGCTCTGCCTTCCACAGTTTGTCAACTTGTAGTTAGGGTTTTATCGTTCGATGGTGATTGCTCCTAATTGTCCGATTGCGGTATATGTTTTTGGGTCGTTCTCATGACCTAGGCCTGTGTCTGGTTTCAAATTCCAATTTATATATTGTTCTGGTCTGGCCGTCTAGTTGAGGATCGAGGGTTTTGTTGACATCAAATCTTGGACTAGGGTTTGTTCATTCTAGCGGATGTTGTATACTCTATTTGTTTTGGATAATGTAATATTTAAGTTGTATTGAACATCCAAATATAATATATATATATATATATATATATATATATATAATATATAATATATATATATATATATATATATAATATCTGTCTTTGTTTGTTAAAAAAAATGTGTGATGGTCTGTCCAGAATTACCTCTGTTGTAATTTGTTTCATCGATGCCTTGATTTTGTATTCTCCATTCGGTTGTTCAATGTGTGACTTTCTCCTGGTCATGGGTTTTGTTAGCGTACTTGTCCATTCTGGTTGGGGAAATTACATGTGTTCTACAGTATTTGGCTTTCTGTTAAGAGTGGAAAAGAAAAACAGCCCACAGTTGTAGGCCTGAACTCTGCTTTTTAGTTCTTAGTTCAATTAGTCAGTAAATAAAACACAATTACGCAGCACGTAGGCAATGATACAGATGGATGACAGAGAAATTTGCGTTTTGTCTCTTTTTATTACATGTGTTTGGAAATGCTAAACCTTTTGCATGTTTTTCATTGTTATATTTATATGATTTGTTTACAGTTAACGAACCTGTGTAGTTGCTTTCGGTTGTGGACAATATGGTTACACATACTAGGTATTCGGTTTTGTTTTCATGACAATATTATTTTTTACATTTAGACACATTTGTCTTTTTCTTTTAGAATGATAGAGCAATTTCGAATCCACTATTTATTAAAGTCAGACAAATAAATAATCTTAGCCAACCAACTACCTTTGACTAATACAGAGATTAATACAAAACAGAATCCTACCTCCTACTCTGGCAAACTAAACATGAAAGACAAACAAAATATTAACTCAACTTCCCAACCTGGCAAAGATCGACACCCGGTCATGGTGCCTTAGCTGGATGCTCCTGCATCACGCTCCCGGGCAAAAAGAAATCATGACTCTGGTCCATGAGCTGCTCGACTGAAGAACCTGTCTGCTAAATCTGCCTAGCATCAAGCCACGAACTATCCTCAATAGGATGGTTCTTCCACTTGACCAGATATTGCAGATACTGCTTCCACCGAGTTCGATTGGCCACCTGAGTATCAAGGATGCTCTCGATCTTGGGAGGTTGAACGTAAGGCATCTGTCTCATCCAAGTTTCTCCTCCATCCTAGGTATTCCATGTGGGCCATGTAGTTTTGTCTTCATCTTATTCTTTTGTGTCAGTAGTGTAAGGGAACAAGTCTGCTACATTGAAGATGGTTGAAATGCCTATCCCTGGTGGCAATTGTATCTCGTAGGCATTCGCTAAAAATTTGTGGAGGATTTTCCAGAGTCCTATCTTCTTATACTTTAACTTATTGTATGCACCTCTGGGGAAGCGTTCCTTGCGCAAGGACTTCATCTCCTACATTAAACTGTACTTCCCTTCTCTTCAAATCTGCTTGTTGTTTATACTTTAGGCTGCTGTCATGCAATTTAATTTTTACCTGCTCATGAAAATCGGTCATTGCGTTATCAAAATCTTCTCCATGTGTGCTTCACCTTTCCTATAGTCCAAGATCTCAAAACTCATGCACTCTGCAGGGATGCATGCCGTAGAGGATATGAAATGGACTGTAACCGATGCTATGATTAGGCGAGTCATTATAAGCGAACTCTGCTTGATTAAGCACTCGATCCCACATCTGCGAATTCTCACCAACCAAAGTACGCAACAAGATTCCCAGACTCCTATTTACTACCTCTATTTGTCTGTTGGTTTGCTGGTGATAAGCAGAGCTGTAACTCAACTATGCATCCATCTTCTTCCACAGGGTACGCCAAAAGTGCCCTGTAAACTTCACATGCCTGTCTGAAAGGATAGACTTAGGCAACCCACGTAACTTGACAATCTCTCTGAAAAACAAGTGGGCCACGTGAGTGACATCACTATTTTTTCTACAAGGGATAAAATGTGTTATCTTCGAGAATTTATCCACTACTACCATCACTGATTCATAACCTCACTCTGTCTTTGGTAGCCCTAGGACAAAGTCCAAGCTGACTGAGTCCCACATCCTGCCTAGAACAGGTAATGGTGTGTACAGTCCCGTGTTCTGACTGTGACCCTTTGCCAACTAGCACACTTTACACATAGTCACAAATCGTTGTACATCCCTTCATGTCTTTGGGCAAAAATATAAATGACTTAGCTGCTCGAGTGTTTTTTCTATGCTGAAATGTCGAGCTAGTCCTCCACTGTGCTTCTCCCGAATAATATTCTCTCTCATCGTGCAGTTAGCAATGCACAGCTATCCTCCCTTAAGCAACAATTTGTCTTGCAAGTTGTAGTCCAACAATGGACTATTATCTCTTACCAAGGGATTCTAACATGCCTCATAGGCCTCCTTAAAATATGTGTCAGTCTGGTATAAGTCTTTTAAGTGCTCAAAACCCAGCACTTGCGCAGTACTTTCCTACAGAAGTAAAGTTATCCTACTCAGTGCATCTACCACCTTGTTGGCTGCCCTTTGATGTGATTCGACACGAAGTTGAAACTCTGCAAATACTCCACCCATTCAGCATGTTTGTGGTTCAGCTTGTCTGTTGCATTACATACTGTAGCGCAAAATTATCTGAAAGTAACATAAATTTGTTTCCCAACAAATAATGCCTCTAGTGTTTTAATGCCTGTATAACAGTAGAGAACTCCTTGTCATAAGATGAATATTTTTTTCTGCTTTCATTTAGCTTCTCACTAAAGAATGCCACAGGGTTATCCTCCAATAGCTGTACCACTAACATCACAGCAAACCTGAAAAAGGCTTCTTGAAGTCTCGAAATCTCAGGATCAACTTCTCTGTGATCTTTCTCTTTAATAGCTGGAAACCTCTCTCTGTAGAATCCATCCATCAAAAAGGCTGACTGGCCTTCTTAATGGTGTCCAACACAGGTGCATAAATTTTGCTAAAATTTCTTATGAATTTCTAGTAAAAACTCGCTAGCCCATGAAAGTTATGTACCTCGAATAAGCTTTTCGGGGATGGCCAGTTATCTATCATGGCAACCTTCTCCGGATCCATCTTCAATTCATTTTCTGCTATTACAAATCCCAAATAGATCAATTCCTTCAACATAAAAGTACATTTCTTCAAATTTATTAGGAGTTTATTTTGATGTAATTTTTCTAGCAGTTTTCAAACATGTTGAAGGTGCTCTTCCCTTGTCCTGCTGAAAATTAGTATGTCGTTTAGGTATACTATCACAAATTTTCCCACGTATTCTTTTAGCATCTCATTCATTAAGCACATAAATGTACTGGGTGCATTGGTCAACCCAAAGGGCATGACCAGCCATTCATACAATCCCTCATTCATCTTAAAGGTCGTCTTCCACTCGTCCCCCTCTCGTATCGGATCTGATGGTACTCGCTCTTCAAGTCTATCTTAGAAAAATATCCTGCCCCACTTAAACAATCCATCATGTCAACCATCTGTGGTAGTGGAAACCTGTACCAGATGGTGATTTTGTTGATGGCCCTAGAGTCTGTGCACATCCGCCACTCTCCTTCTTTCCTGGGAGTGAGAACCGTTGGAACTGTGCAAGGACTCAAACTCTCCCTAATCAATCCTTTGTTTAGCAATTCCTACACCTGCTTCCTAATATCTTCATTGTCCTTGTGGCTCATTTAGTATGTTACCTTCTTCGGCAAACTGGCTTTGGGTGTGAAGTCAATATGGTGACTTATACTTCTTCTGGGGGGCAATTTGTTCGACAAATCATCCACACTGTGTCCGTAAATTCTTGCAACATCTGCTAAATTTCTAGGGTAAATCTGATGATTCTGTATGTAATAACGCTATCCTTGCTCTCTTTATGACTGCATAACCCATCTCGCTATCCTCAACTTGCTTCAGAAACTATTTTCCACCAATCAATAGTGCTCTTGGCTCACTTGTCCCTGCTGGCCCTTCCTCCTTGATCGGTACAAGAATATGCTTGACTCCATTCTTGACAAACTTATAGCAGTTTGTCAATCCATCATGTACTACCTTTCTGTCGCACTGCCATGGCCTGCCCAACAGTATGTAACATACATCCATCAGCATGATGTCACAAATGACTTTAGCCTTACATCTGCCTATTTGAAATTCCACTTTGCGCTATTCATCCACCAACAACTGATGGCCTTTTTGCAGCCATGAAACTTTGTAAGGGGTGGGATGTTTCGATCGCTTCAATTCTAACTTTTCCAGCATCTCTGTGGACACTAAGTTGTCTGTACTACATCAATAATTAACTTACAACACTTACCATGTGACTTACAAATTGTTCTAAACAAAGCCATCTACTGCATTTGTTTGGTGGCTTCCTTGGCTGGTTTTAACAACACCTTGTTGAGCACTAGGGCTTCCCCTATTTCTGGAGCATTCTCTACTTCTTGGGGAGGTACCTCTACTTCCTCTTGTTGTGTAACATATGCACCCCTATGTCGAGCTTGGTCTGCCTTAGGAAACTCAAATGATCTGTGTCCCCATTTATGACCCTTGTAACATTGATAACCAGCTCCTCTACCTCCGCCATTTCCCCTGCCTCGCTGATATGGCATACCACCTCTCGCACTATCACCTTTGTCTATTGATCTAGAAGCTCTTGAACTGTTGCCTTCCTCATTACTACTAGCAGTCCACCCTCTGCCATAGGACTGGCCTTTTCCCCTGTCGACTCCTCCTCCTCTCTAGGCATTCTACCTTCTAGTAATCTTCTCTTCAACTTTCATCGTACTCTGATATGCTTCTTCAATGTTCTTTGGAGACATAATACATTTCATCTAAAATTTCTAGTCTTAGACCATTTACATACCTAGTTGTCTTTTTTGTGGTAACCTCTGTATAACTAGCCCTTAGGTTCACTCAATAAAACTCCTCAGTGTACTCCCTCACCGTCATTCCTTTCTGTTTCAGATTCTGCACTTGCCTGTGTAGTGCAATCTGATAATCTTTTGGCAAAAATCTGCCCTTCAACTTGGCTACCATCCTTGACCAAGTTTTGATCAGCAACTTGTTCAATCTCCTTCTCTCCGTTTGGACACTATCCCACCATGGGGCTGTGTGTCCCTTCAACTTAGTCGTAGCAAACCTCACTTTGCGGTCCCCACTGACTTCCTCACACTCAAAATACTTATCCAGCTCGCTGATCCAATCCAATAGAACCTTTATGGACAATCTGCCATCATAGTTTTGGTGTTCTAGTTTGGGTTTACTGCTTGCCACTAAAACAGATCTCAACAATCTCACTTCTGGGGTCTTGCCATCCAATCCATCTGTTTTCACTTCTGCTTCCTCTTTGTTGTCATCACCTGCCTTCGAGTCTCTTCTTCTCCCGACCTCTACTGCCTCCAAATGGGTAGTAAGAATCCTAATCTCCTCTCTCAATCCTTCCTCTACCATTCTTTGAGCACCTCTGCGTTGACCTCGCCTTCCTACCTCCATTTCTCTAACTGTAACAACACTAGATGAGTTGAAAACTTGTCCACTCTACTACAGGAGCCTGGTCTTGATGGACCAAAGGAGAATTGAACATGCACGTTATGACAGAGAGCCAATGACTTGGCAAGGGGGCTTCAAATAACTAGGCTACCTATGAAATCTATTATTATTACAACATATATATTAATTACTTTAATATAAGTTAATTTAGTTTAATTTTATTTATAATTAATAGAATATATCGTTATAATTAATTTTTTAATATTAATATTATAATAATAATTAATAAATAGTTAAGAAATTATTTTATTTCAATATTACCTTGTATGATTTTGTAAAGCTATGAATTTATTATTGAAGTTTTTTTCAAGTGAGATAGTAAATGGATTTTTTCATTAATAAAAAGAAGTTATATAACTTAAATTTCAAATGCAGTCCTAAAATATAGAAGATATTAATTAATACTAACATGTTTCTTACGAGTTATAGACTATGATAATCATAACAACATTGAAAACTTCTTGAGATTCAAGATTTCAAGGATGAAATGTCTTTGAAATTTGCATGAATTTCCCCGAATTAACTAACTACTCATGATCATCTTATATCATTGAGTTGACACATTACTCATGATCTTCTTATACCCCTGTCTTATTTCTCTTGCAGCTTGGTTTTGTTACTTCTTTGGCTTGCTTGGAGACCACCTTTAAATCCATCGTTTGAAACCCAAGACCAAACTTTAAAGAGCTCTAAACGAACTAATTTCTTTGATAATAAGCTTTATAGAAAATACTAGACTCATGAACTGACATCTTCGTCATATATTTTCCATGCCATTCTTGAATAAGGAAATTTAATAGAGGTTCATCCATATCTGTGCCTTCTAGGAGGGCTTCCACTTCAGCTTCCTTTGAAGAGAAGCTAATAACTCCTATGTCAATGTATTATGTCGGTGCTATTTGAGATAATTTTGCATGGCCTATACATGATTATGGGTGTAATACCTTTGGTGTAAGCTACCATAAAAAATCTCATAAAATGAGTGTTTTTGAATAATTAAATATTATTAATCCTTATATTTATATTACATGAAAAATATTCTTCTAATTCTTAATTACAATAATGTTACAAGAATTGACTATTAATTCTTTTATTTAGAAGAATTTATATTATTCTATGTCAATAAATTGCATCTTCCAAGTTGATATATTTTATGAATTTTAGAACTAGTGAGTCCTAGTTTTAGAAAAGCTATGGATGAGTCATATGTTTTCCATAAGGAAGAATTAAATCATCCTTGAAAAAAATGCATGAGAGATTTATGGATGATTTATGGAGTGATTTTAAAATTTAGGAAAAATCTAATTTATGGATGATTTATGGAGTGATTTTAGAATATAGGAAAAATTTGATTCATGGAGTGATTTATGAGATGCTTTTAGGATTTAAAAAATCTATTGTATTTTCTAAATTCTACTTATTGTAATCCTATGGGCAATGACAACTAGTGACAAAATACATAACAATGAAGCTAGGAGAGAGGAAGGAGTGTTTTTGAATAAGTATATGAATAAAATTGTTTGAATGAAGTTCGGCCCAGTGGGGAACTCAATGCAGAATTCCTTAGTCTCTTACCTAGCCACTTTTGGCTATGGTAGTATGGTAGACATTATCAATTCGACATAGAATACTGCATCAGGAATCTCGTTGAGCTTAGGATTCCAAGCATTAAAAGGTAAGTAACTATGCTCTTTGGGAATTATTACATTTGCATATGGTGCATGAAGTAGTAATAATTAAATTTATTTGCATGAAAATTTTCATATGATAAAGGGTCAAGATTGTTTTCTTCGAAAACCTCCATGGAATTTCTTGCATAGAGGAATAAGTGTTTTGTGCATTGAATTCTTAAAAGATTTCATGGCTAGATAATTGTGTCAGTTGCATGAGTTATTTAAAAATATAGTGTAAACAAGGATTTCTATCTCATAAACCGTAGTAGATTTGGAAAACTAGAAAGAGGTTTTTTTAAATGAACCCGTTCTTGGAAAAGGCCTCTTTCAGATTTGAAATATTTGATTCAAACTTCTATAAGACAATGCTCAAAGTTAATGACTAAATCAATGAATATATTTAATATTTAAATCTTAAAAATTGCCTTGAAAAGCTTCATTTTAATATTCCAAACCATGACAACTATGTAAAAACCGAGAGAAGTTTTTTTTAATGAACACGTTACAAAAAAAAGCGTCTTTTTTTTCAAAAATTCATTTTTAGATGTTTGAAAACCATCCCAAATATTGAAGACTAAAATAGGAAAAACAAAAAAATAGAGTATTTCCATTTGATTTGTTAGTTCGATAAGAATAGTTGTTTATGTACATATAGAGATAACCATTGTGTTAGTGTTCTTGAAAATAAATAAATTAATTGCATGAACGATAAAATAACTATTAAGTTTGATATTTCTTGAAAAGAGATAAGTTATTCGCATGCACAAAACTAGGACAATTATGTTGATATTTCTTGTAAATAAATAAGTTATTTAGATGCACAAAAAGAGAACTATTATGTTGATACTTTTTGAAAAGGAGTTAATTTATTTCATTTAAAATATTACTAGGGATATTTTCATGATGCATATCCATTACATTTTTAAAGAGAAATATTGGACTCTTAAAGAGAGTATGTGTTTATGTGCATAGGAATAATATCTAGTATATTTGATGTAATGGAAGTGAATATATGATTTTATGTGCATGCAAATCTTGAGTCTTGCAGAAAGAGATAAGTAACATTTTTTGAGAAAAAAATAACATAAAACCTTTGCATACAAGATAATTGGTTGTGTTATTGAAAAAGGATTTGTTATTCATGCTATTTTTTGAGGAAATATTACAAATTTGTCTAATGTGTGAAATGATAGGAGGATATTTTGTATTGCAGGCATAATAGCTAGTGAGTTATCTAAATTTTGGAAAAAGAATAAATATTGTGTTACATTAGTTAGAAAATAACTATATCTATATTTGTATGCAAGGAATTATTTGTCGTGTTATAACTTTACAAAAAGAAGAGAAGAAAGAAACATTTCCTTATATGCATTAATGAATTAGATTCTTGGAGAGGAAAACTGGCCATCACATGATTTTTTGTGTTAAGATTCCTTTGGAATATTCTTCAGAGAAAGATATACACTTGCATGCATGGAAAAGTATTGTTTTGGTATTATATTTTTGCAGAAAATGAAGGTGAAATCACATAATATTCATTGTGTTAGACTTCATTGGAGAAAAATAATATGCATTTGCACGTCTAAAGGGATTACCTATGGTATTAGATTTCTTTTAGGAGAAAATTATCTATAGTTATTCGGCTAGATCTTCTACTAACAGGAAATCATCTCTTCGCATGTATGAAAGAATAAATGTTATGCATATCCCTGGAAAATAAATATTTTTATTTTTCTATAGGTGATTTAGTTAGTTTCCTTTTGAAAGAAATATATGTTTTACATGAAAGAAGAATAAGCTATCATGCCATTTTTGTTGGAGAGGATAAGTAGTGGCATGCAAGAAGTTATAACTATTATGTTAACTTTGTTTGGAATAGAGCTTGCATTTTGTTATATAATATTCATTGTCAATAACTCTCCCATGGAAAATATGTTTTCAGAAAAGAACATGCATTCACATACATAAGAATAAAATATATTTCCTTAATCCCTTTGGAAAAATAAACATAATAGTAGGAACAAAGAAAATTTCTTGTTGGGCTAATTCTCTTGAAATCTTGTTATGCATTTGCATGACAGGTACAATATCTAGTATGTTAGCTTTCCTTTAAATAGAACATGAAAGTGCATGCAAGATTATGTTAGCATTTTGGTGGAAAGATGATGATCAATAAGGATTTTCTTGTTACTAATGCATGTGAAATGATGTTAAAGAGGATATTTCCTCACATTTTGTTTATGTTTTATACATGCACACAAATAGATGTTGAAGTGTCACTCACAAATATTGATTAGTAGTTTATTAATATTTTATATAAACATGATATCAAGTGTGCTAACAGTAGAAATGACAGGAAATGACGGTGACTTGTGCAAAGGATAGTTCATGTTTAACATTATGGAAGATAAATATTTGTTTTTCCATACATATTTAGGAATTCCAATTGCAAGAGGATCCACTTATGGAAACAATTAGACCACAAAGACATAAAGATTGAGGATTCATGGATAAATTATATCATGATGATTGTAATAGCTTATAGTTGGTTATGTTTCATTAAAGATGATTTTTCTACATAATATTTTATGACAATGGTCAAGGGATGGACTCCCTTATCACCATTGAGTGAGGGATCAACACCCTCATGAGTGTTTAATAATAAAATTAGATGTTTGCTAGTTTTGACCCTACGAGGTTTCCAGGGTATATCAGTGTCTAATGATGTAATTGGTCATTGTGTCATTTTTATGCTATTAATTATGTTCATGATGTCATGTTTATATTATGAAGAATTTGATTTACTAACTCAATCAAAACAATCATGGAACCAATGTATATTTATAGAAAGAAATTTGAGTTAATATGCTACAACAATGATAGTTAATGTTTGTATAACTCACTATGCTTTTGCTAAATATTTATTTATGTAATGATGACACTTATTCTAATGATCGTTGAGGGAATATAAAAGTAATTTAGAAAGTTACACTTTGGTAAATGCTGAAAATTTTACTAACTCCATTTAGTTTCCCTGCGAGATTATCGGGGAATGTTACAAATGGTATCAGGGAAAAAGGTTGCAACATTGACACATTTTAGGAATCATTAAGAATAAAAGGAGTAATGGTATGATGCTAGTGGGCATCATCTCAGGTATGATTCTAACTGAACTTGTAGTAGACTAAAATTGACGTGAGATTTATGTTGCATGATTAATGATCTCATTAAAGAATAGAAGGTGATAATGTTTCTTTAAATGTTTTTCCAATGAAATTTGAATATTGATGTAGAAAAAATAAAATAAAACCTTTCCTGCACCTATGAACAATATTGATAACTCACTAGTTATAGTGAATATTAATTACAATCCTTTGCATACATTCTATTACAATAACGATTATGGTGCTATTTTTTTTTTACTAAAGTTACAATGCAATGCTTATAAAGAATGAATGGATGTATTCTTTGTGTGATAAATAATGAATGTAGAAGTTGGTGTTGTCCCTAATGAGGACAATAGAATGTTCAAAAAAAAACATTAAAAGAACCTCTTTAGATGTTAAAAAGGAACAATGAATCAAGTGGAATTGATATAGTGAACTTAAATTCAATGAAAAACACATAGTACCATAATGTTGGGTTTTTTTCTTCATCTAAAGTTGTAGATGAAAGTTTGCATTCCATGTGCTTGAAAAAATTAGTACATGAGATCCAAAGTTTTGTTGTTTTAAAGAATTGCATTCCAGGGAGTCTTGGATGCAATTCAACTCAACATTATGGGGCATTCATACCATTAACCATGTCACCCCAACTGTAATTCCAAAGAAGTGATTTTTAGAATCGAATTCCATAATCTGGTCAATTTTCCCAATTTGTCGTTTCTCTATAGGGATTGTCGATTGTGTTGTTCTCTATAAATTTTAGCATTGATGATATTAATATTATTCATGCTATTTTGTAAATTCTAGTTTTACTGTCTCTTTGATAGTTTAAACATATTTAAGGAAATTCATTTCCTATACACTAATTGTTTGATAAAATACTTCAATGGTTGTAGATTTCATTCTTGCAAAGTATTTTCCCAAAATTACCCAATGGTTGTAGCTTACATGGTTGCAGGCTAATTGTAAAAGGAAGAAAAATCCTCTAATTCCTGTATTTTTTAGTGGTTGTAGGAATGCATCAATGAATATGACTTGTATTTTTACTTGTGTGTGAAGTATTAGTATTACTGTGAGACAATGAAGAATGAGGTTGTGTAATAAAATACATGTTGATAATCATTGAAGGCATGATTAAGAATGTGAGGTCATGCTTGGAAAGGTTATTAGAGATCAGGGATTAATTATAAATTTAATTTTTTAAAACATTTATAATGAATTGTTAGAAGTGAGGTAGGGCCATATGATTTGGATGTGAGTTTATTCCAAAATGTTGTAGATTGTTTGATAATAAAGTGGAAGTTTGTCATAGCATCTACAAATGTTATTACTAGACATAAAGTTTCTTAAAGGGTGATGGATTAAGGTAAGGGTGCCAAGTAATTAAAAAAAACGCATTTTGTGTCTTAGTGTTTAATGGGACTCTTGTTTCTCTATAACATTGATGGTTAATAAGTGAGACCTTGCATAAAGTATAATGTTACGGTATGCAAGATATGCTAATTTTTTTTTAAGTTGCATGATTTTTATTTTGTGGAATTTGGAATGTATACCACTGGTATGACATCTTATGATTTTCTGTCAATGTAATTTTACAAACCATGGACAATAAATCATGTCACATAAATAACTTAATGAAGCGGAGCGAGCGCGGTAAGGTGAATAATCGTTAGGGTTTCTGCGGCTTCCTCCAACGGCAAGACCTCTGTACAGAGACTACCAGAACTGACAGCGGCAGCACAACAGTCTCAGGCCACAGGCTTGGGCAGGCAGGTAAAATGAACCCCCCTCAGGGGGTAGGAGGGGCGATTCCTCCAACAAACGCCAACCAGCAAGGGCAAGTCAAGGGTTCGGAGAAGGAACAGGAGCACACTGAAGGAAATATAGGAGAAAATCAGCAGAAGAATAATGAACATGCACAATAAGACAAGCCAAAAGTAAGCTCATCCACATGCAATCCAGTAGCTACCGACAGACCAAAAGTGGAGCTACCCATTCACCGCATCAATGCTAGAATTCAATATATGAGAGATCGTGCTCTCATAGGAAAATTTATTGGTTTTTGGCCAACTGAAAAAGCTTTGAGAACATGGATCAATGTCAAATGGCATCCAAAAGGACAAATAACCTTGCAGCTAGGTCCGAAGGGGTTTTTTACCGCAGTCTTCAATTGCTTGGAAGATCGAAACAGAGTCTTTGATGGGGGGCCTTATTTCTTCAACTCTGTCGGGCTATTTCTCAGAGAATGGGTCGCAAGATTCAACCTGGACAAGGAAGATCTGAGCTGGGCACCCGTCTGGATCAGGTTGTATTCGCTGCCATGGGAATACTGGGAGGAGGAGTCTTTAAAAGAAATCGGCAAAGTCTTGGGCGAATTTGTCAAGGTAGCAGAAGAAGCAAAGACAATAAGATATACCTCCTATGCCAGGATATGTGTTTATATGGATCTGAAACAACCCCTGCCTGATACGGTAAGCCTCTTTCATGAAGATGTGGAATGGATTCAGTTAATTGATTATGAGCATGTTCCTTTCAGGTGTAGGAAATGTCATGACCTAGGACATCTTTATAGAGATTTCCCTTTAAACAATAAACCTACAGCTCATACTAACTAGGAACACCAATCTTCAGACGGTTTCACTAAAGTGACAAATCGTAGAAGAGGAAATAAAAAATCTGCAATCCCTCCAAAGGTATCGCCAGAGGATCCATCAAAACCCTCCACCAGTAATAGTTTTGAGTTTCTAGATAATGAATATTTGCAGGATCCGAAGACCTCAACCTCCAATAAAAAAGGATCTATACCGGAAAAGACAGAAGGCTCTCATTCGAAAGCAGGGGAAAAGGAGACAGAACAAGAAGGTGACAATATCAAATCTGCCTCAAAAACATGGAGCATCTCAGAAATGGAAATAGACAACACGGACCCCAGTACAGGCAAAGAGAAGGAAGGAGATGGAAGCTATCAAGAACCTCATTTCATGGAGGAGGACACAGAATCAATAGATATTGGCGAACTAGACATACTGGGTCTGGAACAAGCATGCAAAACAGGTAATTTCAACAAAATACCTGATAGGCAAGTGGACAATCCAGTGGCAGTCCTCAACAAAGCCCAAAAAAAATACTCTCTAGGGGTTCAAATTGGCAGTCAATGGGATGGGAAGTTCATTACCAAAGACAGTAAAAAGTGAGGAAGGAAGACCACCTTAGAAAGAACCATCAAGATTGGAGAGGTCTTGGTTGAATAAGGCAGATATGCCAAGTTAACCAAGTATTACAACCCCAAACCTTCCCAATGAAATTGATATCATGGAATATTAGAGGGCTTAACTGCCCAAGGAAAGGAAGACTTTTAAAAAATATGTTAATGGAGGAAAAACCTCAGGGAGCCTCAGGGGGACTTGCAGTGCTTTGGGATGCAAGAATGATCCAATTAGCTAACATACATGCAAATAAAAACTTCATTCAAGCCATCTTTCATATACTCGGAACAAATATTTATGGTCACATCACAAATGTGTACTTTCCTCAAGAAACCTAGCACAAAGCGGACATCCTGGATGCTTTGATGTAGCTTAATGCAGAAAGAGCTTACCCGCTCTGGATTTCAGGAGGAGACTATAACATGATTACTTCGATGGAGGAAAAGAAGGGAGGACGTTGCAGAATAAACAGGGATGGATCTTTATTAAAAGATTTCATTCAAAATAATTGGTTGATAGACATTCCTACAACCAACAGTCTCTATACCTGGAACAACAAAAGGGCAGCACCAATGCAAATAGCTTCGTGCCTTGATCGATTTTTGATCTCTAATAATGTAGTTCATCTAGGGGGAGAATTCGCAGCTTCCATGCTTCCTTATTCTCGCTCTTATCATTGGCCCATTGCCCTTCATTGGAATCGGCCTGGTAATAGCATAAGGCGACCCTTTCGGTTTGAAGCGTTTTGGTTATCTCATCCAGAATTCTATGAATTTATCAGGACAACTTGGCAAAATTGTAATCCAATGGAGGGAACAAAAATTTCCATCTTCCAAAGGAAGCTGAAGCACCTCAAAGAGGAAATAAAATGCTGGAATAAAACCACTTTTGGCAACATTTTCAAAGCGAAGGAAATTCTCACTCAAGAAATGAAGGCTATTCAGCAAAGAATGATCTTTGAAGGACGTTCAGAAGAGCTAGCCTAGAAGGAGCAAGTTACGGAGAACAAAATCCTAGAAAGACACACACAGGAGGAAACTCTCTGGAGGAAAAAATCGAGAATGAGATGGTTGAAGGAGGGTGAAAAGAATACAAAATTTTTTCACAAAACTACAGTCCAAAGAAGAATGATCAATCAAATCTCTTATGTCAACAATGAACAGGGCACCAAAATCGAAACCCATGAAGGAATAGAACAGGAATTCCTAAACTACTTTAAGAAGATGAATCAAGAACCTAATATAAACAGAACAGAGGCCATTGACAAAATTATCAGACATATACCTCGAATAATTGCTGAAGATCACAACACCCTTCTTCTCAAGTCTATAAGTCTTCAGGAGGTTGAGTTGGTGGTGAATAAACTAAAAGCAGGGAAAGCTCCAGGACCAGATGGATTTACTTCAAACTTTTTTCAGCACTTATGGGATCTGATCAAATGGGAAGTTTGGCAGGTGGTGGAAGAATCGCGCACTCTAAGATGGATGTACCCAGGAATGAACACAACATTCATAGCATTGATCCCCAAGGTAGAGGATTCCAATACTCCTGACAAGTATAGACCAATCGCTCTGTGCAACAACATATACAAGATTGTCTCCAAGGTCGTAGCTTCGAGACTGAAGCCCATGCTTCCCCTCATTATATCTCAAGAACAATCTGGTTATATAGAAGGCCGTCAGATCACGGATGGGATCATTTTAACCCATGAAATAATACATTCTCTCAAGAAGTCAAAACAACTAGGTATGTTGCTCAAAATTGATTTATCTAAAGCTTTCGATAGCATCAGTTGGGATTATTTGCAAAAAATCCTCAAAGCCTTTGGTTTTTCCCCATCCTAGGTCAGATGGATCAACAATCTTCTCTCATCCTCATTCTTTTCTATTCTCATTAATGGTATTCCATCTCCCACCTTCTGCCCTTCCAGGGGAATTAGACAAGGGGATCCCCTATCACCCTTTTTGTTTGTCATCTTGGCTGAAGGATTAGGATGCAGTATTAAATCGGCTATCTTTTCCCGTACTCTTAAAGGTATTGCTCTCCACCAAGCTCCTGCTATCTCTCACCAGCAATTTGTAGATTATAACATGTTATTCGGTCATCCTTCTATTCAAGAGGCTTGATCCTTTAATTCTATTCTTGAGAACTTCTCGACTGCCTCAGGAGCCCTCATCAACAAAGTCAAATCCTAGATCTTCTTTTTCAATACTCCACCCACCACCCAAAGAGCTATAGCTTTCATTTTAGGCTTTACCATAGCAACCCTTCCTTCTAAGTATTTAGGCGCTCCTCTAATTGCCTCGGCTCTCAAGCATTCCTCTTGGAACAACCTGTTAGAAAAATTGGAAGCCAGATTATTCCTATGGACTCACAGAGCCCTTAATATAGCTAGCAGGATAGTGTTAATCAAAGAAGTTCTACAGTCCATGCCTCTCTACCTTTTATCAATACTGGCAACACTCAAGTGGGTGCTTAAAGTGATCAAATAGTTGCAGCGTAATTTCCTATGGGGAAGCACAGGGCCAAATCGAAAGTGGGCTTTGGTTAAATGGGAGAAATATTGTCTTCCTAAAAGTGCAGGAGGCATTGGGCTAAGAGATCCAGAACGCAACAACATGATAATGGGGGCAAAACTTTGGTGGAAATGGCTTTCAAATCCAAGAACACCTTGGGCTGCCCTGTGGACAGCAAAATATGCGAAAAATTTGCCCTTAGAGGAGCGAATTAGAATGTCAGAAGTCAGCAAGGGCTCGGTTATTTGGAACTCAGCCATTAAACACAAATATTTAATTCAAAAGCACAGTTTTTGGGAGGTGAAAGATGGCCTTACAGCAAGGTTCTAGGAAGATTCATGGCAGCAGCTCCCAAACCTCAAAGATATCATTCAAAGCATCTCAGACCGAGACATAAACCAACATGATAAAGTGAGTCACTTCTGGAGATCACATACTGACCAAGAACATACGGAATGGAAAGAAGCCAATCATATCTTACCTTCCAGCTCGGAGCAAAGTCAACTCTCCCTATCCTCAAAACATCAAAAATGAAAAATTCTAAAGTTGGCAGGCATGGATACGCTAAGATGGGGATATGAGGAAAAGGGTACCTTCACAACTAAAGAAGCCTACAACATCATTATCAAAGATAGAGTAATCAAAGATAAACTATGGGATAAGATATGGAACCCTCCCATCTGGCCAAAGGTTTCCACTTTTCTATGGCTTCCTTCACATAATAGAATTCTCACATGGGACAACCTCCGGAAAAGGAACTTCTCTAGTCCATCTATATGTCTCAACTGCAAACAGGAAGAGGAGTCAGCTCTTCATCTTATGCAAACTTGCCCGCTAGGAAGGAAATTGTGGGAAAAGGTCACATTCCATTGTCGGAAGGATGGTAGAGTGTTGGGGGATCTTAAAAGCACCCTGCGCAACTAGACACAAAAGCCTTATCAAAGCAATCCCTTAAACACTCTTTGGCAAATTACACCAGGATTACTTATGTGGAACATCTGGAAGGAGAGAAACAGGTGGATTTTTAAAGATCAATCAATGACGCTGGAGCAGATATGGAAAGAGCTGCACCATAACATCCAAGAAACTTTATCTATAAAAGGCTGGTCCCAAGAGGACTTTCCTTCTACTCCGCAGGAACAAGCTATATGGAACAACTGGAAGATTCAACTAAAGAGTCCAACTTCTTCTAAAGAAAACTCATCCAGACATCAAGAGACCTCATTCAATTGGACTTTGCCACCTATCAATGTGTTTCAACTCAACTTTGATGGTGCGTCGAAAGGAAATCCTGGAAAAACGGGATTTGGGGGAGTCATCAGAAATCACCAGGGCAACCCTCTCATCACCTTTTTTGGCTCAATTGGTTGGAATACTAATAATGCAGTGGAATTGGAAGGATTATGGCGAGGGCTTATTATAGTGCAGAATCAAAAGCTCCTACCTCTTATAGTGGAAGGTGACTCCCAAATCATCATTAACATGGCCTCAAAGCTACAACAGGGCTCCCCGATCCATAAGGTCAGCAGCAACTGGAGAATGGCCACTCGAATTGAACTACTTCAACAATGGCTCAGTAATAATGAAGCCATCTCCTTCAAACATATCAGAAGGGAAGGGAACAAGCTGGCAGATTTTCTTGCGAATTTAGGAGTGGATAGTGGAAAGGAATTCTTTGAAGGTTCAATTCATTGAATAGCTTCGGAGAACCAACTTTCTACCTTTCATTTGATAGTAACAAAAGATATGCAAGCAAGGGAGGAACTACACCCAGATGCGTGTGTCATTAAGAGGTGATAAATAAGTGTTATTGATTATGCATGTGCAGCCGGTAGCTGGCAAGCATACAGGAGAGGCTAGGCAGGTAGAGGACGGTCTTAATTACTCTTCAATGCAGGCAAGGCATAACTCTTTATTGCAAGCACGCGCTCACAGCATGCAAAGGGAGGATATCAGGATGGCACGGCTACTTCTGATCTCATTCACTCTGGTTTTTCTGGTTTTCATTTGCTCTGATTCTCTTAGGATAAGCCGCGGTGATCACCTCTGGTGGTCCTGCTCTCAGGGGCAGCCGACTTGGCCTCAGAACGATCCCCTATGGATTACCTTAAGGACGTCCATTCCGTCGCTCAAAGCAGCTGCTGAGAGCTCTAGTTCGGATTTAGCCTTTTGTGTCGAGAGTATCAGGTCAATCCTTGGCATATACCCTGTTAAAAATTTGGTTTCCACCACTGTTGCAAATGTCTGGGCTGGGAATTGGATTCACTCGGTAGTAAGGGTTTGGATTGGGAATTGGATTCATTTAGTTGTGGCGGAGAATTGTAGGTTAGCCGGGTCTACCTCTAGGGTGCTCAGAGTTTGTGTATCGCAATCCTCTGTCTGGTCTTCTTTCTAGGTTCATTCAAGTCCTCAACAACTTTTCCTGCACCCGCAGTCTATCAGCCTGGTCATTCCGCTGTCTCATCTGAACATGGCACCCCGACGAAGAGGCACTCCCAGGCGTGGGAGAAATTCGGGATTCCGGGGAGGGTCGAGGGGGCGGGGCAGCTCTGAACCTCATCGCATCTCACCATTAGCTATGGCCTCGCCTTCTTCGCCAACCTCAGAAGAGTCTGGTCCCTCCCTAAACAGATCACTACATTCCGCCCGGTTCAAATTTAAAAGCCGGCTCAACAGACTGCTCATATCTGCCTTAGTCACTGTCATCTTCTTGGAGGAAGAAGACGACCTCGCCAGCTATGATGCTGCCTCAACGGATCATTCACCGTCTCAGAGCAGAGTAGCGGAAGATGTTCTCAAAGTCTCCTCGGTGTTGTAGGAAGAGGAAGGTCAGGAAGAGGAAAGTACTCAGCGGGACTCTCCTCAGGAGAATATCATTCACTGCGAGCTAGTGAAAAGCTATGAAAACATCCTGCACCTTAGGCCACCTCCGGATGGCAATCTGATGGAAGTTGAAGACAGGGTGATGGTTACCTGGGAGCGTGCCCCGGATCAAGTCAACGAAAACGTTACTGATGAACCCAAGTATGTTCTAGTTCATTTGCTTGCAGCTTCGGGATAGTAATTCAGTTTTGGATTTCCAGGGATCGCGGTAAATATCAGGGTGCTCGGTACCGGACATTTCCAGGAATTTTTCTTTGGATCTCCTTTCTTGTAATCATGCTAAGTACAATCATCAGTTTTGTACTGTTTAGTTTTGGGTCTATATAGGTCTGTTTAGGCTTCTTTAGGCCATGATCACTGCCTCTGTAAACAGAAAGAACAACAATTTTTTGCAAAGGTCTCGTGACAGAGGGATTGCTATGGCTCCCTCAGAGGTTTAATCCTCTTTGTACATACTTTTTCTCCTTTTAATATTAATAGCTTAGTCTTTACTCCGAAAAAATAAAAATAAAAATAAAAATAAAATAAAATAAAAATAAAAAAAATCATGTCACATAAATCCTTTTGCTTACAATATAATTGGTTGTGTTATTGAAAAAGGATTTGTTATTCATGCTATTTTTTGAGGAAATATTACAAATTTGTCTAATGTGTGAAATGATAGGAGGATATTTTGTATTGCAGGCATAATAGCTAGTGAGTTATCTAAATTTTGGAAAAAGAATAAATATTGTGTTACATTAGTTAGAAAATAACTATATCTATATTTGTATGCAAGGAATTATTTGTCGTGTTATAACTTTACAAAAAGAAGAGAAGAAAGAAACATTTCCTTATATGCATTAATGAATTAGATTCTTGGAGAGGAAAACTGGCCATCACATGATTTTTTGTGTTAAGATTCCTTTGGAATATTCTTCAGAGAAAGATATACACTTGCATGCATGGAAAAGTATTGTTTTGGTATTATATTTTTGCAGAAAATGAAGGTGAAATCACATAATATTCATTGTGTTAGACTTCATTGGAGAAAAATAATATGCATTTGCACGTCTAAAGGGATTACCTATGGTATTAGATTTCTTTTAGGAGAAAATTATCTATAGTTATTCGGCTAGATCTTCTACTAACAGGAAATCATCTCTTCGCATGTATGAAAGAATAAATGTTATGCATTGATCCCTTGGAAAAATAATTTTTTTATTTTTGCATGCCAAATTTAGTTAGTTTTCTTAGGAAAGAAATATATGTTTTACATGCGAGAAGAACAAGATGTCATGTAATTTTCTATTGGAGGGGATAAGTAGTTGCATATAAGAAATTATACCTATTATGTTAACTTTGTTTGGAATAGAGTTTGCATTTTTATATATAATAACCATTATGAATAGCTCTCTTGTGGAAAATATGTTTTTGGAAAAGAACATGCATTTACATACATAAGTATAAAATCTGTTGTGTTAATCCTTTTGGAAAAAGAACATAATAGTAAGAACAATGAAAATAGCTTGTTGGGATAGTTCTCTTGAAATTATTTTATGCATTTGCATGCACAACAACAATATCTGGTATGTTAGATTTCCTTTAGACAAAATATGAAAGTGAATGCAATATTATCATAGCCTTTTGTTGGAAAAATGACAATTTATAGTTATTTTCTTATTAGTGATGCATGTGCAATAATGATACATAAGGCATTTCCTAACATTATATTTACATTTAATCCATGCACACAAAGAGATGTTGAAGTGTCACTAATGAGGATTTATTATTGGTTTATTAATAGTTTATCTAATCATGACATCAAGTCTGATGATAGTATAAATGGCAGGAAAGGATCATGACATGTGCAAAGGTGTAAATATGTAATCTTAATTTAATTACTTGCATTGTTAAGGATAGTGGTAAATCCATGCAAGTACATTTGATGAATTGTTGTAAATAAGTATTTATGTTATTAATAAAAGAAATATAGCTTTAATGTCCTTAGAGAAGACACTCGATAATGATAATTGCTTGAAAAATTTGGAAAAAAAAGAATCTCATTGATAAATGTGATTGGATAAAATCTTCATGACAATGATTCTAGAGAATTTCTAGATAAGACTAAGAGGTGGGAGATAAAAAAAAACCCTATGAGTTCCTATTTTAAGAAATATGCTAATTTTCTTGCAATTAAAGCATCATAGTAGAAAAGGTTGGGCTTTTAATGAAAAAGCTTAGGAAAGTTGGCAATAAATCCCATAAAAGAGAGACACCGCTAAAAGGGAAACAGTAACATGAAGAAGGGTATAAAATAACCATAGAGGGAATTAATGTGGTTGTTGATTCTTTGACAAAATAATTCTTGGCTCGAGGGTAGATGGAGGAAAGTTCACGGTTTGGTTGTTATTCTCATGCTTTAGTGCACATTTTATATTGAGCACGATTTCAATTTTTCGGTTAGATCTGTCTAAATTAATGCAAAATTATGTTATTTTAATGGTATCTATGTAGCCAAAATACTCGATGAATTTATAATAGAATAATACTTAGTATTTGGATTCGATAGCTGTTACAAGTTAGGAAATGGCAATAAGAAGAGTCTAAGTTGTTGCTTCGATTGGAAAAAGAAGAAAATCAATGGAACTATAGAAACTAGACAGGATAGCATAAATCTTGCTCTTCTTATGTAAATTATTGGATGTGGACTAGTAGTTAAATCTCCATGGTTAAATTAGATAGTGACTTGACATAAATGGCTCAGTACTGAAGGGTAAAAGAAGTCAGTGAAAAAAATATATATATGAAAGTGATGATTTGTAGCTTGACATAAAACAATGCATGTAGGAAGATATGAGTGTTTGAACTTCATATAAATTAGCGCATGAAATTGAAATATTAACACTATATTTTATTATATATAACCATGCGTGCAACAAAATTTAAGCATATCCATTAGGCGTAAATTGAGGATTATCATGATGAATAGTAACACCATGCATCTATATAGATAAAAGGATCCAAACTATGACTTCCAGCAAAGAATTAGGAAATAAAGAAAGTAGGGGAAACTCAATATTCTCAAATTAAAGATCAACAAACTTATCTTACTAAGCTACTATAATTACTGATGAAATACCAATATTACTAGCATTTACATTCTAGATTCCTTAATAAGAAGATAGAAATTGAAATTGAAGCTACAACACATTCAATAGGCCTTAAAGCAAACTTTGAGTGAATAAGCTAGAAGTACAAATAAGGGAACCATATGCCCTTTGGTTTGGGCTACCACACACATGAACTTGAATTCATAATCACAACATTCTTACTCATGCTTATCTCACTAGTGTTAACATACATATAAACAATAAACTCGTCACAATGGATTGTACCATCACATGTTTTAAACAATAGAACTTGAAACCAATTATATATTAAGTAACCATTGTAAATTATAGAAATCAGAAATTGTTTATATATGGAGTAAATAAGAATAAAATAAGATATACAGGCCTATGAATGTGTCGTGTGAGCCACTCTTATCCAATGAAGCACCATATATTAATTGAGGTAGTCATATTTAAGCATAGACATCATTAAATTTATAAACTTTAGCACGACATATATACCATTATGTCATCATTCTTGAATTCACAAGGGACATAACAAACCTTGTAGTCTTCAGGCATAATATTTACATTTACCATAACAATACAACAAATTATACATATACCCAATAGTTCAACTAACATCTTCAAGAAAATATAATGACTAGTACTGGGGAGACCTAGTTATCATGTTCGGGATAACCAAAACTTAATGTTAAAGATAAATTGTAGCGACAACTATGTGTTAATACAAGAAAATTGATGAACCCAGAAAGAGAAATACCCCAAGAAACACACTGTAGAATTAAATCTCTCCATAGATAGACTAAGAGTGGAAACAAGCCAAACCATAATAGTCACTTGTACATATTGGTGGCTTGAACTCCAAATAAGGAAAGTTGATGTAGAATTTGTCATGGGGTAATGGCCTGAGGAGGAAGTTAATCCTGCTAGCATAAGCAATAAGATGGCCACCTTTTGTGTTCAAATTCCACCAAAAAATGGTGCAATCAACCCATTTGTGTGAATAGAGGAATAAATCCATAAGGGATGGTTTATAACTCTTTGATGAAGAAATAAAACCTTGGAAGGGAGTGAAGAGGTTTTCATTGCATAGACATCCACTGTGCTATTGAACGATTGTGGCCTACCCCCTAGCTACAATATAAGAGGAATAACCCCACTGTGAGGGACACGAATGGAGGAAAACCGTTTCTCTTACGAAGGGACAAATAAGGGTGCAGGGGTACGAGATTAACCCTATGCCTCTAGAAGAAATGAAAGAACCACAAACCTAACAAAGCACTAAAATATGTTATGAGAAAAACCTTAACCTCAATATAAACCCCAAAGTTGTTGCTAAGCTAAGCCATGAATTCCAATAGTAAATACCTCCATATGTAATGTTCAGGTGATCAGATTACATACCTATTAGCACTCGGGCAGACAACTGGATCACAAGCAAGAAACCCACCATCTAAGAGCTCTCATTTTTTAACTCAATAGTTTTGGTGTCCTTGCAAAAAGAGGCCAACACCATTCCACTTATAGGCGATCGAATTCCAAAACCCTAAATTAAAAAGAAATTAAAACCTAAGATGATAAACTCAATCTGCCTTGATTATATATGATTTCATGGCAGAATTCTTCACTTTGGAGTTGAAGGCAACTCTTAGAGGAAAGGGGGAAGATCCCACCTATAGCCAGAGAGGAACTTGTGACAAGCCAAGGGTTAGCATGTTAGGTATTTAACACAACATATTTGAATAGCAAATCAATTTGCAAGCAAACTACTGAAAGGTATTTTATACTTGGTTTAGAACCATGTCTACGAGCCACATTTAATTAACGTGCCATGGGTCAGTTGTCAAGGTATAACATATATATATTATATTATATATAATATATAATTATATATATATATATATAATATATATATATATAATATATGTATATTATATATATATATATATTATATATATTATATATATATCTATATAGATATAACATAGGAGGAGGCTCTAATAATTAATTTTCCTACCTTTCCATCTTTCATATGGTAGGATAAGAAGATATGTCTAAACATTGCACCAAAATAGTAGCTCCTAAACAGAAAAGTAATACCCTTAACTTAAGACATAAAAATGCTATTAAGGTTGATGAGGTGTTAACTCAAACTTGGTAATGTTGGCCATTTAGTCATCAAAAGACCTTGAACCAAGGATTATCTTTTAGAGGAGAGGAAGAACAAATAATTAGAGAACCTTGAGTAAATTAAGGACATTGTAAACCTCTTTGTCTTGATAAATTACAAAATCCAAAAGAGAAATAGGTACATTAAAAAAAAAAAGAGATTGAGGGTATGTTACAGATGGTATCAGAGCCCAACAACACCACTTGGACGATGGACTATCGGAGGAATAGAAAACAAAGTGAATAAAAATAAATAGTATGATTAAAAAAAAATGAAATTTCATAGAATAGTTAAGGTTGGATTATGTGTAATTGTAAGGTACAAGAGTGATCAGTTTCAATGAAATCATGGTTGAGGAGATTCCGACCAACAATGGAAATGTAGATCTCTATGTTGAACTGGGAGAAGTGGTTCTCCAGCAAATGTCCAATTCTTGGAGGTCATTAGGAATTTGCAATAGGAACTGGCGTATTTAAGGAATAACTTTGAATCGTGTTAACAAACTAATGTAACTGAGCAAGTTTAAAATTAAAATTCCATATTAATATTTGCCATGTTTAGCTTAATTAAAATGATCAGAATAAGTAGATGTTTAAAAAAAATTTCATGGTTGGAGAAGGCTAAAGCCAATGTAGATTCATCATCACCCACAATATATTAAGTGAGGAGAGCTATCAAGTTTTTGTAGGTGCGAAATTTCCTCAAATTTTTATTTCAGAAGAGAATTTTGCACTTTAACAGATTTGAACCCTCTTGAAGCATCATAAATCCAAAGTTAAGATACATCTAGGCTAATTAACATTACATACACATAAATAATACTTATTTTTTTGTCTTTAATATTATTTTACTATTTTTTTGTTCTCTGTTATTAAAATTAATTAATAATATGAAAAATTAAATTATCTTAGAACATCAACGATGAATCAACCTCTTGGTGAGGTTTTAAAGAGCATTTATTTGTTGCTTCGTACTTCGATCCTTAATATTACAGAAGAATGATATTAAATGTAATAATGTTTTTATTGTTTATATTATTTTATATTAATCTGTAAACTTTAGCTTTATTTAGTTTTAAAAAGTTATATTAAATTTATTTTAATAATTAAAATATTTTTAAAATAATAGGTTAATATTTTATAATTCAAAAATCAGTCAACAACTAATTTAAATTTAAATTTAAAATCAAATTCTAATTCTTATATAGATATATTGCCAATTTTTTTGTCTTCAGTCGTGAGGTCTAACCCATATAAAAATGAAATGTAAAATTTTGGAAGTGTTGTAAATATTATGTTAGAGGAATATTAAGTAGTCATTGATGATAAGATATTGATTAGGACAAATATTAAGTACCATACAATAAAAAAACTGGTCAATCTTGCCCGTTGAATCTCATGTTGTTGCCATCTAACATATGCTTAATATTTAAGAAGATTTATCTCCTCACAGTAAAGTTGAACCAATCATTTGGTCACCACCAGAATCTCCATATCTCCTACAAGTAGCATAGTACGTGGCGGCGAGGGATACAAGACAAAAAAACGTGATGAAGGTTCATGAATTAGGCGATGTGCTCCATAGCCGTGGTGAGTCAGGGTAGTCAAGCACATTGTAAAATACTTAAATATATCGACTACTCAGAAGCAAATGGACTAGTCTATAGGTTCTACGGTTTGGAGGGTATTATGACCTATTTACCAATTACGTGGGAGAGTGATGCCCATCAGGTAAGGTTGACAGGTGGGAAGAGATTTTGAATGACACATATTCACGATTGAACCATTTATGGTGGAAAGTTCAACAACTTCAAGAAAAATGTTTTCGTTCAATGTTCAGCAGTAGGGTGAGATTTTTCATCCTCATGTAACCATTTCAAATTTAACATAGTCAAATTCATTCAGTCTACCCTGCTTGCTGCTGCAAATGAATTTCCTATGTCATATTGATACACAAGGTATTCCACTTTCATCTGCCTTATATAATGGTATTTGGCGCAACACAATAAGCAAATTGAGATTTGGGTTGTAGATAATTGAAAGTCTTGCTTACAACTATGGTTAAAATCATTAACTTACCCGTTCTCTTGAAACCCTAGAAAATCAGAAATGATGATTTGAATCCTACATCACCTGTGTCCAATACTTTAATCCATCACCTGTGTTCAAATTTTTGTTATTTTAAAGAATTGCATCTCAAGGAGTCTTGTATGTAATTCAACTCAACGTTAGGGGTATTCGTACCATTGACAATGTAACCCCAACTGTAATTAAAAATAAGTCCTTTTTAGACTCGAATTCCATAATATGGTAAATTTTTCAAATTTGTCGTTACCTTATAGGCATTATCGATTGTGTTGTTTTATATAAATTTTACAATTGATGATATTAATATT
>APFE031159569.1:2037-21432 GCA_000404065.3 Pinus taeda
GGTTATGTCTTCACTCTGGGTTCAGGCCCTATTACATGGGCTTGTAAGAAACAGGCTGCCATTTCTCTTTCGTCAGCAGAAGCAGAGTATCGTGGTGCCGTGGAAGCTAGTAAGGAAGCCTTGTGGCTTCGTCAGATCCTATCAGAATTGGGCTTTGAGCAGCAGCATCCGACTACACTTTGGTGTGATAATCAAAGTGCCATTCAGCTTTGCAAAGATCCCGTTCAGCATCAGCGCAGCAAACACATTGAACTTCACATGCACTTCATCAGAAAGCTCATTCATGACCATGTTCTTGAAGTGCAATATTGTTCAACAGATGATCAGGTTGCAGACATCTTCACAAAGGCTCTCACAGAGGCGAAGTTCACTAAACTTCGATATATGCTTGGAGTTCAGGAAGTTGTCACTAAGGGGGGATAGGCTCTAGTGGCTCCTTCCTTCTCCTATTGTGTCATATTTGTAAATCCTTCAATCCTATCCCAAGTTGTTCTTAAGGGGGGATGTTAGGATATTCCGACACATAGGAATAGTTAAGTTCAACTTGGTCTAGTATAGAGTTAGGTGTAGAGTTAGGTAAAGTGTGTTTCTTTACCGTTGTACATTTTGTAACTTACAATCCGACGGTCACGATATGTAGTGATCCGACGGTTCATTCTCTCCTCGGTATTACCGACACTTGATCCGTGGCTTGACACCCGATTGGTCCATGAATTCTATTTAAAGCGCATGGAGGGTCATTTGTAGGTTAACCGTGCATGAGAGAAGCTTATGTAAATTTTCATTCTTTTATTAATAAATTGCCTGTAGTAGCCACGTTGGCGCAGGCCGTGGAATATTTCCCGCTCTGAGGGTTTTAACCACGTCAAAATACTGGTGTATTGATCTGTGATCTGTTTGTGAGCGGTGTCCTTTTGGTGTTCTGTTTGAGGAACTTACCCTGTAAATTCCTACACCAGGGAGTGCAACTGAGGTGGGTTTTGGCTCACATTTGTAGCTGATTTCAGTGATTTAAGCTGAGCTATGATGGACAGTAAAGAGAAAAGTACAGAGGAATGATCTTGGGAGGTTACTGAGCTACCAAAAGGGCATCTAGAATGCTTGTAAGTCAAATTTTCAATTCATAAACTAAACCGGAGATTGACTAAAGCAACGTTCATCTACTATGTAATTGCATAGCAAGAGCAGCTCGAAGGCTATCTGGCTAACTTTAGGCTCCGTCTATAGTTTATAAATCAAACAACAATAACAAAAAAACATCCATCCGTTCCCCGGTGGAGTCACCATTTTGTTTCTGGGAAAACTAGTGTCTTTTTTATCGACTAGCCCTCTAGGATTGGCAGCTATCCTAGAAACAAAAAATCAAAGCAATTTGGGATTTCTTCTATGTATGGTAGACAAGAGAGAGGCAATGGAACCAACCTGGATCTTTCGCTTAACTCCTTGCTTGATCTCTCTCCCCCTTGATAGAGCTTGCAACTCCACTCCTACTTATCCCACTTAGAGAATACCTGTAGAAACAAAGTAACAAAACACCATCAAAGCATCTTGATCTATTATATCATAAGCATTACAGTATAAAAAATAAAATGAACATACAATGGCATTCACAAATAATAACATTCACAATTGCATAGTTGTATGGAAGAAAACTCAAAGAACTTTATTAAATAGAATGGAGAATTACAACCTAGCGATCTGATCTAGCATCATCCTCCCAGCATCAAATCCCTCTTCACCTCATGAAAAGGAAGATCACACCAACAATACAATGCTATTTCTCAACCACAAACTATCAACACTTCCTTGCAAATTACAAAATTCCAGCCTCTAAATCTCTCAGATGAGGGATCCATTTATAGATGTGTGGAAGGGTGTGAATCATCTCCAGGTTTTGATTAGTGTCATTCCACTTGTTTTTTTTTGGTTCCACTTGGAGATTTCTTGGATCTCTTACTCATCCTTGGGCGAATTCAGAGAGGAAAGTGTCAAAGGAGAAGTTTCTATAAGATTCCATGAGCATCCACTTAGCCAATTGTCTCTGACATTTTTCCATCCTCACTCATTGCACCCTACAGAAGGCCTCATGAGTACGCATCGCACTTGGCTAGTGTAGGAGTCAGTATGCATCACACCCTAAGAGTGGAGCAATTAGTATGGTCCTGTTTTGGCCAATTCTGAATGGTTTTTCAGGTGGAACTTTTGGGGAATGATGTAATCAGTTGACCATGATCCTTTAGGGTATGAAACAACACTTTTAGGGGTTAAAGAGCCCTAGTTTATTGACATATAAGATTGGGGTTGAAGTGCCCAAATATGTCTATAACAAAGATCCAAATCATTTCCAACAGGAAAATGAACTTGACGAATAGACCGAGGCATATGTTCAACATACTTGAGCTTAGTTTCATTAATAGGGAGAGATGTTATATCAAATTTATCTTCAATTTCGAATTCAACAAGATGTATTAGAGCTTTTGGATGAAATACAAGTTGGTTCATTTATCTGTAAACATTTTTCATCATCCAAACCATTTACGACCAAAATTTCATTAGGTAACACATCAGGAAGAGGACGAGAAATTTCACAAGCAACAATTTCCTCCTTAGAGGCTTGAGGTTGATCTTGACTCAGAGAAATAGGAAAGACAAGATTAGGGACAATATTTGGATGATTTGTAACTTGTAGATTATCATGATGCTCATAAGAATCAGAATTTGTTTCAGATTTAGAGCGTTACAGAGAAACATAAACCAGACACCGAAATTCCTCACTCAAATACATCAAATCAATGTCTCTCTCTGGGAATTCACAACAAAGATGAACAAACCTAATAGCAAAATCTTCTAGGGATTCTTCAGGTTTCATTCTAAGCTCATGTATCCTTTTAAAAACATCTTGAAAATATTACCTATCAAAGGCTTGCCAGAGCTTACCAATACGTTTCTCAAATGAATGGATGGAAGTTGCAGGTAATGTGTGGCACAACTGCTTAACCTGACCTTCAAGAATGAGGGTAAACAACCTTCCAATAACATATTTACAATGTATTATGTTATAGTGACAGAAATGAAGAACTTGAAGCATGTGTCGCAAAACCGTTGTTTGGCACTCGCCATCAAACTTCCATTGTGACAAGTGATAGATTATTTCCCCAAGGACCGAAAGGTTAATGTTTCTAGAAAAACAACTAGGGATAAAGATTTAGGATGGATCCATTTATAGACATGAGACTAACTACAAGCTCCAAGGGCTCATCTTTTCATCTGGCCCTCCTTCTAGTGCCAAATCTATTGATGGGCTGGAATGTACCACTAACAGCTAGGGGGTCTCCCTAGTGTGAAGTCCTAAATAGAACTCACATTGTTTGGGATAGGATCCCCATCCGGTATGTGGGCCTGGCTTCCAAAATGAATGTTTCCGCTCTTGGCTATAAAATGAGAAGGTGTGAGAGTGGGACAAGAATGAAATGCCCAAACAATGAAACAAAATCTACCGAAGATTGAAAAACTATAGAAAGAGGTACAAGAAAGTCTCAGCATCAATAAGAAGGAGTTTGCCATGAGAGGGATCAATGAGCCAAAACCCAATCAAACATACATGAACATGAACATGCCAAAGGTTAATTGCAAATTAATTCACAATATATCACTGACATGGCGAGAAATAAGTGAACAAAAATTCGATGTTAGGTCCCTATATTACTAGTGTAACTCCTTATTGTTATTAGTGGAACACACTTATTATATTTTTCTTCCCATGTAGTCCCCATATTGTTATTATTGTGCCCCATAGAATCTCACTATTGTTATTGTTGTGCCCTTACATTGTTATTGTTATGTCAGCTTTGATTATATTATGACCCCTTAGACTCCTATATATAGAAATGAGGTCTTGTCAATTGTATCATCCAAGAATTTCTCATTTATGTGATGTAAAGGAGGTTTCCCCCTCGAAAAGGCTAATTTTAAAGTTGTTGATCTATCCTTTCTATCCTTTTGTGATCTGGTTTCATAACATTTGGTATTAGAGCTTTGGATTCTAAGGTTTCTCTGTTCCAAACAGGTCATCGTGGAAGTTCCACTATAAAGTTTTCTCTACGAAGTTTCAAAAGCTATAAAAAAAACCCATTTGAGCCAAAAGCATTATGAACCTCGGGTCTAAATTTCAGATATTGGTGCGCCACATTTTTAGATATATGATCTGAGGAAGTTATGGATTTTCCAAGATCCATAATTGCATATCAAACAGGTCATCGTGGAAGTTGTGCTATAATTACTTTTTCTACAAAGGTTCAAACTCTAAAGTGAAAACCCATTTGAACCAAAAGCTTGAAGAATCTCGGGCCCAAATTTTATATCTTTCTTCACTATATTTTTGGAGATATGGTCCAAGACATTTAGGGTTTTTGCAGGCTCCCGAATTACATCCCAAGCATGTGACCTTGGGAAAATCATCATAACTTTCTCTCTAAGCATCAGATTGAAATTTTGTAAGAAGTTATAGAAATAGGACAGATTGTATGTTTCTTTGTATCATTTGAATGTCTGAAGGTTGAAACAGAGATAGGTGATATGTTGTACATGTCCACTCTCCTGAAAAAGTATATAATCAGGCCATCTTGGTAGATTGGGCATAACCCTTTCTTGGAGAATCCAATTTCGATCAGACTAGTGGCATTGGAAAGAGGACGCAGAGGGATACCATAGATCACAATTTCAGAACTTGGAGATCCAAAATTTCAGAGATACAATAGATTCAAGGTCGAGCTCTTAAAAGAAAGAAAAAGAATGACTCGAATCAAGAAAATAGAAACACCTAGTAAGAAAAATTGGAGAGATGTTTTGAAGAATGTGATTGACGATATGCTCAATAAGATAAATGGTATATATGAAAAATTGAATGGCAACATGGAAGATTTGAAGAAATACATGGAAGGTTTAAAGGAAGGTGGGACAAAGTCACTACAATAAAGGCTTCCTACTGTCGAAAAGGTAGTAGAGGAAACTCATGATGAGAACAAAAGAAATGTTAATATTGATTTCATATACTCTAACGTTGGATTGAATACCTACCATATTCCCAATATAGATATGAGTAAATTTTATGGCAAGGATACAGTAACTTGGATGCTACAGATGGAGCAATATTTTGATATACATGATGTACAACTGCCACAAAAGGTACGTATTGCATCTTTATATTTAGAACCGAACCAATTTTTATGGTATAAAGGGCTTTGTTCTCTTAAACCACTTGTCACTTGGTCAATTTTCACGGAGGAAATGATAACACATTATGAGGATACAAACAGAAACACCTTCTTTAGCCAATTTATAAATCTCAAACAAAATTGTTCAATGGCATAGCACATTGAGGACTTCCAAAAATTGAATATAAGGGTAAATGATATTCCATAGAAGCAAAGGATTGATGTCTTCATAGGGAGTTTAAAGGATAACATTCAACACGAGGTTCGTCTTTGGGAACTTGATTCATTGGAGAAGGCATTTAGGCTAGAAAGAAAAATTGAAAGAAAAATTATGGCAATAAGAAACCCTACCACTTATAATTATAAATATGGAAGTGTTGTTGCTCCTAGCCTTACAAAACCTACAAGGTTGATACCACAAAAATTGGAAGAAAAAGGAGAAAACCACCTTTGTTACAATTGTGATATAAAATACACTAAAGGTCATAAGTGTGCTGAGAAGAAATTATTTTACATTGATTGTGAAGAGGAGGAAGAAAATGATCAAGAAACATCAAAAGAAGAGGATATACATTAGGAGCCAAACCTAGAGAAAGAAGAAATGAATCTACCATATCTTATAATGCCTTGGCAGGACTTACCACTCCTCAAACTCTCAATATAGAAGGGCATATCAAGAATAAAAGGGATAAACTCACTTTTATGCAAAATCGAATGAAATAACAGGTATATCAACATCACAATGAAATAAGTTTTGATATAGGAGATTGGGTATTTTTACAAATACAACCATACAAACAAATATCCCTCAAGAAATCTAAGAAAGATAATAAAGTGTCACCAAAGTACTATGGTCCTTACAAGGTGCTACAAAATATTTGTACCATGCAATACAAATTGGAGGTTCTTACATCTTCCTGAGTGCCCCTATTTTTCCATGTTTCATGCTTAAATAAGGTTATAGGTGACAAGCTCCCAGTTCAAACAATATTGTATAAACTTGACAAGGAAGGAAAAATCATATTGGAACCTGAAGCAATCACAGAAACAAGAACCTCATAGCTGCAAAATCAATCAATTTCAGACTATCTCATCAAGTGGAAGAACTTACCTATTGAAGATTGCAAATGGGAGGATGAGAATTTTATACAGAAGCATCCAGAACTACTCAAGCATTAAGGACACCACTTTTTGAAGGAGAGGGGCATGTTAGGTCCTTATAATACTAGTGTAACCCATTATTGTTATTAGTGGAAACCCCTTATTATATTGTTGTTCCCATGTAGTTCCCATATTGTTATTATCGTGCCCCATAGAAGCCCACTATTGTTATTTTTGTGCCCTTACATTATTATTGTTATGTCGGCTGTGATTATATTATGACCCCTTAGGCTGCTATATATAGAAAGGAGGTCTTGTCATTTGTATCATCCAAGAATTGTTCATTTGTGTAATGTAAAATAGGTTTCCCCCTCGAAGAGGCTAATTTTGAAGTTGTTGATCTATCTTTTATATGTTTTTGTGAGTTGGTTTCATAACATTCAAAATTAAACATACATTCAACAACTATGCATGAGTCCATAACATATTACATGTATGAATTCACACATACAAATGTAGTGAAAATATCAGATAGCCAATACAAACAGTATGAATAAGCATGGGAATCAGTGCCAGAAATGAAGAACATATTATTACTATCGTTGTAAATACAAGTACATATCTTGAAATTTTTCAAATCCCAACAATGGAACATGGGTTGCTCATACCATTGCCTAATGAAAACCCCTAGCCTCACTGCAGCTCATTCAACTAGCTTCCAAGAGCTAAGTGCCTCTAGCTCTCATGAACGAATCAAATATTGATTCATAGCCTCAACTAAAGTGTTAAAGGTCCTCATACAATGAGGCATGAAGGAAAATTTATAGAAATATGGAGGGTGACCCTTCACCTCCTCTTGTGACCTTTGAGTTAACGTCATGATTCTTGATATTACTCACTTCTTTCTTAGGCCTAATTATGCTTACATGCTTAAATTAGTCTTAGCTTAACTATTGACATTATGGTGAGTGATATTTACATTATGATGAAAGAGAAGAGGAGGATGTAGAGGGTTCTTGGAAACCCTACAATGCTTGTTGCCCATATGCTGTAATGATGTGGATTCTCGGTCCTGAGATGGGACTATTTTCTTACCACTATGCCTCACTTGCATTCATCCATATTTCGGTAATGTTCCTTTTAAGTTATTGAAAGGTTCTTGGATCTTGTATGGGACCATCTTCTTGCTAAAGGAAACCCTAGTTATGTAAGCTTTATGAGAAACCCTAATCCCTTTGCATAGACCGACATCTCGTTTCCTTTCTTCTACCTACAAGAAAATAAAATTGGTAAGACATAACTTTAAAGAAATAATAATACAATAAATATAATCAACTAATTGAATGAATGGCATTAATGAATAATTAATTTAGACCCCTATGTGGTCAATTGTGGTGCCACTGTGTTACTAGAGAGAGTGGATTTTATAGGATCTCCTTGCACTTCTTCAATCAATGTTTTTTCTATGGGCCTACTATGGAATGAGTGTTGAATGTAGCTCCACTTCTTTGCAAAGCCAAGGGGCATCGTACTGTAAAAAAAATGGATGATATCATTTTCCTTGTCTTTGAGCTTCCATAGCTAATTCCAATCATTAATCATTTTTTATAAGAGCCTCAAGGGTTTGATCACTTCCATCTAAGTTTCCTAAGTAGGTATAAGAATCATCCACTTCTTTAGTCGATTCCTTATTCCAACTGGAAAAAGAGATAGAGGTTGGTCGTAGTGGCTCCTGGGAAAATTTTAAGGAGGAAATTATATAAAGTTTAAAAAAATTGGTGAATCACTAGTCCATTATGTAAACTATAAAATTCTTATTGATATATTTGTAAAATTATTCAAATATATAAGGATATATATATATATATTATAATATATATATATATATATATATAATATATATATATATAGATATATATATATATATATATAGTATATATATATATATATAATATATATATATTATAAATATATATATATATATATATAATATATATATATATATATATATATCTCCTATATAATATTGGCAATTTTTAAGGTAAATAATCTTATGTTGTAAATTTGGCCGATCATTAGAAAAATAGAAGTTGACGAATATTTTTTTTGGAAAAATCATGAAAAATTAGCCCACGTACGAATATTAGCACCTAAAATTTTCCATGAGTGGCTCCTCTTGAAAATACAACAAGAAAATACTAATTTAATTTGTCCTTGAATTAAATTGTAATTCCATATCTCATGACAAATTGTAATAGTTAACTAAGTTAATTTGACTTAGTAGCTTAATTATTCGAGTTGGGAGTCTAACTAAATTAATGTAGAGTGTCTCCTACAATTAGGAGAAATAATTGAGTTTATTTTAAGCTGTAATTATTTAATTCAGTCTAATTCAGTTAAATTCAGTTAAACTAGTTCCAAATGATGGAGAAATTAGTGGGAGATCATAAACGATGGGGTGTAACCAACATTAGTGGGGTCTAACTTACTGTAGTGGGGTTTAACTTACTGTAGTGGGGTGTAACTCACTATAGTATGGTGTAACCTGTGGTAGTGGGGTGTAACCTATTGTAGTGGGGTGTAACCAACATCCATTAGTAAACTGAAGATTCACTCATAATTAACTCATGCATGTCAGATAAGAGAAACACCCAGCTGTTATAGACATATTTGGGCACTGCAAACCTAATCACATATGTTCATAAACCAAGGGCTTCTAAGTCCCTAAAAGTGTTGCTTCATACCCTAAAGGAGCAAGGTCAGCTGATTACATCATCTCCCAGAAGTTCTCCATGAAAAACTGCTTAGAGCTGGTCAAAACTAGACCATACAGACTGCTTAGTGCTAAGGGTGCGATGCATCTCACCCGCCACATGCAAAAAGTGTGATGCATGCTGGAAAGCCCTTCTATAGGGTGCAATGAGCTAGAGTAGACAAATGGAAGGGGCAGTTTGCAAGGTCGATGATCATGGAATCTTCCAGAAACTTCTCCTGTGACACTTGCCTCTCTGAATTCGCCCACGGATGAGTAAGAGATCATGGAATCTCCAAGTGTAATTGAGAACTATCAGAGAGAGGACACTAATCAAAATCCTAGAAGCTGACTCACCCACCTACAAACATCTTTATATGGATCCCTCATCCCAGAGATCCAGAGGCTGGAATCTTGTATTTTGTAAGGAAATGTTGTTGGTTTCTTTGTGGAACATCATAGTGTTGGGTGATCTAAGATTTTCATGAGGTGAAGAAGGGCTTTCATGCTGGGAGGATGACGTTGGGTTAGATCAATGGGTTGTAATCCTCTCTTCTATTCTTTCTATCAATAAAGTTATTTGAGTTTTCTTCCACATTCTTGTATGTCTGAGTTAATATATGCATTTGTGTGGTTAATATATATCTGATCCTATATTGCTTATGATTGTAGATCTCTATGCTTTGATGGTATTATGCTGCTTTAACTCTACAGGTGTTCTTTGAAGTGGGACAAACAAGGAAGGAGTGGCAAAGATCTATCAAAGGGGAGAGGAAACAAGCAAGGAGCCAAGAGAAAGACTGAGGTTGGTACTCTGTGCTTCTCTCTCATCTACTTCTCATAAAGGAAAACATAAGTAACTTTAATTTGTTTGTTTCTAAGATAGCTACCTGTCTTAGTGGGACTAGCAGCTCTGAATGCACACTAGATTTCCCGATAAAAAAATGGAGACTCCGCTGGGGAGCAAATAGCTTGTTTTCTTGTTTATATTTGTTTGCTTTATAAACTACAGACGAAGCCTGAAGTTAAGCCAACTAGCCTTCGAACTGCATTTGCTATGCAAGTGCAAAGTAGATCAATGATGCTTTAGTTCATCTCTGGGTTTTTTTTATAAACTGAACAATTGATTTGCAAACATCCTAATTTCCCTGGTGATTGCTCAAGTAACCTGATTAGATCAGCCCCTATGATTTGTATTTACTGACTATCATTAGCTCAGCCTAAATCCCTGAACTAAGCTGCAAACTGTGACCAAAAACCAAGTTAAAGTCTTGTCCCTGGACCATCACACTGTCTCCTCTTGATAGTCTAGATGCATCGCACCTCCTGTGTGTTGTAGGTGAGATGAATCCCTATTTCCCTGTGTTATAGGTGCGATGATCAGATAAGACTATTTCTGCCTCCAGGTTTTGGTTTTTCTTCACTCTCTTCAGCTTTATTCAGGAGTTTGTTGTCTGTGATCAGTATACCACTATAGAAACTCCCTTCCTTTTCATTATTTAGCCTCCATTGTACAAAGAATTGTAAATGTTTTTATGTATTTTTCACCATTTACAGTTCTCCCTTACAAAGAAGTAGCTTAATCGAACTGTCGTTTTTTGATTTGGAAGTGTCGGCAAGTGTCGTTTTCAGTCAAAGAAAAGAATCTACTCTTCTTGATAGTCAATTACACTGTTACTCTTGTTTTTTATTTGAATTAATAGTATTTCAAGTGTCGAAAGCAGTTTTCAATTCAAAAATCACAAAGTGTCGCCCTTGTCTTCCTTTCGTATTTTGAAGAGAAAATTGTTAGTACTGTCACTTTGAAAGAAAATATAATTCACATTTGTACTTAGCATTCTTTTTGTCATCCACACATTAAGAAAGCAGAAAACAAATACATGCATGTGCATTTGCATTCAGACTGCTTGTTGATTTTGATTTAGGACAGTGCATCTAGTGTGTGCTCTCTGCTCTATGTTAAAAGAATTTCGCTTCTCTTTCCTTAGTAGCTAGGATTTTCATTGCAAAAAGAAGAGTAAACAGTTGTTTATCATCTTAGATTGCATACTTAGGAATTGTATATCTACATCATGCAGTGAACCTTAAAGGAAAACTTCTTAAGAAAGATCAATTGTAAAATAAATTCAATGAACATAAAAACGCTTTGTAAACTAACGCACAACATTTAGAAGTCTAGGCTAGAGACGTATTTTAGCGTCGTAAAGCCTAGTAACTATCACTTTCATCATAGGTTGGGTCATTCCTCCTCTTTGAGATGACAAGTGCCAGTATGGAATTGTGCTCCCACATACCGTCGAGTATATATTGGGAGAACACAATAGGCTATGTCCTTTATCCTTAGGAAGCCGTGTCTGCTGTCCTATTGATTGCAATGCACTGAACACAACATTCGGGAAGATTGACTGCCATACCGTAAAAAGTATTCTGCAGTTTTGCGATTGGTTTGGTAATCCCTCTGTCTAGATTTCCAAAGTAGTCTCTTTCATTCCTTTTTAGACTCCTTAAAAGAAAAGGTCCATCTAAGCACTTGTCACTTCAGGCTCATTAAAAATCGAAGGCGACTAGAGTCATCTTTAGCTTTTTCTCGACTCTTAAAAAATGAAAAAGCAAGTTGTGTCAAAGCATCTAAAATTCATTTAATTTGGAATCACATATTCCCCTTTTTATTTTGAGTTGATCAAGTAACCTACAATCATGGAAGAAAGTCAATCGAAACCCCATCGTTCATGGAGACTAATGAGTCAACCGTCTTTGACTCCGGAAATGAAACCATTCCAGGCCAAGCGAACTCGTTTAACTGGGTCAAAGTCCCCTAGTTTGTTTGAAACTTGTGTTCCAACATCCTCAGAGACTCCAGTTACTCCAACCATTTCTGATATCCCTGCCCCTACAGAAGGAGTTCCGCAGTCACAAGAGGACATTAGAATTGATCCTAGTGTAATGGCAAACACTTCTGTTCCTGAACTGGCTTCGTCTAGGGCTGATTCGGAAGGCGTTACCCCTCCAGCATCTATCACTGCAGAGTCTATACCTTCTTCGGCACCAGAAATATTTTACGGGCCTGATGGTCTTCCTCTCCCACCTGGATTGATTGCTATAGAAGATATTGTGGAGGATCTTCCATCGAGTACTCCATTGCATTTTGGAACTAGGATCACCCTATATCCTTCTTCGTTAGAAGTTAGTCTCCCTTCATCGCAAGTTCCTGTAGAATCGCTAGGAAATATTTTGGATAGACTTGATATGTCTGAACAACCATCTACATCTAGGACTGTGTCATCTGATGCAGCAACAGCAGAACCTCCTACTGCTACTCCAACAATGTTCACTGGTGACCATCTATCCCAACTAGCTCTCAACCGCTAGATGGAGTCCACCCAGGGACTGTTTTGACAGTGTGGTATGTTCCCATTTGTTCGTCCGGAATAGTATCTGGAATTTCTTATATTGAGTCTCAGCAAATTGATCCTTCGCAACAATATCAATTTGGGCATTCCGGTCTCTAAAGGCCAATCTTACCTTTGAACATTGGATCGCCGCCATATGGGGGGCAATATGCCCTTTCATTGTTCCCTGCAGGAGAACAACCATATGAGAGTTCACAACAAAATTCGAGTCAAACTGGAATTACATCCAGTGGTTGGGTGCCAATACTACCTCAAAAACTAAGAGTTGTACACTCAATGCAACCAAGTCTGCCTATGTCGAATATCCCCACTACACCGGCTATTGTGATAGTGTCGCAAGTACAAGTGTTGCCTGTTGTATGCCAACCTCAAGTTTCTCAGGTCGTAATACAACAACCTCTTGTCTCCACGACACAACCAAAATCACTGATTAGTGGCTCCTTAACTGGAGTGACCGAGGCTCAAACGGGTACTATTACCCCTCATCCTAGTGAGACAGCTAGTATTGGACAACAGCAAATGGCTTCATAACCATGGCTAGTACAATATCAACAACTGTAAGTCCAACAAGCTTACCGAGGACCTGAGCAACAAAGATTTGCGGGTCATGGGCAGCCATATATTCAAAATGGTCAACATCAATCATATCATAATGGTTATGCCCATCAACCTTACCAAAGTTATCAGCATCAAATACATTATGCTGGTATGCAAAGACCCACTGCTCAGGCAATCCCATCTTATCCTCGGTATGCTTCCACGAACCTGAATCAATAGTTACCCTTCGTGGTGAATTTAGAGTTACTAGATCTAAATCGGCTAACAAACGATCCAATTGCTTATGCCCCTTGGTGGCTAGTGATTCCTCATAAACTTCCGTCAGATATTCCTAAATTTAATGGAAATCTGGGTGAATACCCGTCGAATCATGTGATGACCTTTCATCTGTGGTGTTTGTCCAACACTCTCAATGATGATTCGATTAGGCTTCACCTTTTTCAGAGAATGTTAACTGTTCCAACAGTGAAATGGTACATTGAATTTCCTAGAGCTTCATTTGATAACTTCAGTGCCCTTTCCATGACCTTTTTAACCCATTTTCAGTTACCAATAAGGTACGGAACAGGAATGGAGCTTCTTACCAATTTCAAGAAAACGACAGCCACTCACATATCTGATCATACTCATGAGTGGTGACGTCGTCATAGAATGGTGAAAACATATGTTCCTGATCAGCTGCTAACTGAATGGTTTATTAAGTCATTGTTACCTTCTATTACGGAAGATGTGGCAAAGGGAGGGGTCGTCACTAAAGAGCAAGTCATTGCTCGTGCATAATTTTTATAGACATTTTTGGGCACTTCAACCCCAATCATAAATGTCCATAAACTGAGGGCTCCTAAGTCCCTAAAAGTGTTGCTTCACTACCGAAAGGAACAAGGTCAGCTGATTACATCATCTCCCAGAAGTTCTCACTGAAAACTGCTCATAAATGGTCAAAACTAGACCATACTAAAAGCCTAGTGAAAAGGGTGTGATGCATATCACCTTTCCAATGTACAAGGTGCGATGCATACTGAATTGCTCCTCTGTAGGGTGCGATGGTTGGGAATGGACAAATGGCAGGGACAAAATGCGAGGTGGAAGATCATGGAATCTTCCAGAAGCTTCCCCTCTGACACTTGCCTCTCTATTTTCGACCAGGGATGAGTAAGAGATCATCATTCTCCAAGTGGAAGCAAGAAGTATCAGAGAGAAGACACTAATCAAGACCCCAGAAGATGACTCACCTCCCTATAATCATCTATATATGGATCCCTCATCACAGAGATGCGAAGGCTGGAATTTTGTATCTTATAGAGAAGTGTTGTCGGTTTTCTGGTGTACATTCATAGTGTTAGGTGATCTAAGATTTGCTTGAGGTGAAGAAGGGATTTCTAGCTGGAGGATGCTGCTGGGTCAGAACATATGGTTGTAATCCTCTTGCTACTTTTAATCTTAATAAAGTTATTCTAGTTTTCCTCCATATTCTTGTGTACTTGTCTATATATGCATTTGTATGGTTAACACACATCTGGTCCTGTGTTATTTATGAGTATAGATATTTGTTTCTTTGATAGTAGTATGTTGCTATGATTCCACAGGTTCTCTTTGAAGCTGGGAAAATGAAGAAGAAGCGACGAAGTTCTATCAAGAAGGAGAGGAAATCAAGCGCAAGACTAAGGTTGGTCTTCTTGGTTCTCCTCTTGTCTATTTTCATAAAGGAAAACGAAAGTAGACTTTACTTGTTTGTTTCTAAGATAGCCACCCATCTTAGTGGGAACAGCAGCATCCAAGTGGACACTATTCCCGGTAATACAATGGCGACTCCACTGGGGAGCGATTAGATTGTTTGTTAGCCTATCTATCTTTGTTTCTTTTCTAAACTTACAGACGGAGCCTGAAGCCAAGCCAGCTAGCCTTCGAACTGCATTTGTTATACAAATGTAAAGTAGATCAATGCTGCTTCAGTCTATCTTCGGGTTCTTTTTATGAATTAAACAATCGATCTGCAAATAGTCTAATTGCCCTAAGTGGTGGCTCTAGTAACCTCTTTGGATCACCCCTGTGTTTTACATATACTGAACATTACTTACTTGGCCTAAATCCCTGAACTGAATTGCAAACTGTGAGTGAAAACTTGTATAAAGTCTCGCACTGATACCATCGCACCCTGCCTTCAAGGCAGTCTGAATGCATCGCACTTCCCGAGTGCAGTAGGTGCGTTGCATACTGAATTCACAATGTGACAGGTGCGATGGTCAGGGAAGGTTAACTTTACCTTCAGACTGTGGTTTTTCTCACTGTTTTCAGTCCTATTTAGGAGTTTTGCTATCTGTAGTCAATGTATCTCTGTGAAAACCCCCTTCTCTTGCATTATTCTGCCTCCTTAGTGCAAAGAACTATAAGTGTTTTTATGTATTGTGCGTCATTTTCAGTTCTTTTTTACAAAAAGTAGCATAGTTGAACTGTCGTTTCTGGATCTAAAAGTATCGTAGCTGTCGTTTTCAGTTTTAGAAGATAATCCCATTATTCTTGATAGTCGATTATACAGTTACTATTGCATATGATTTGAATTAATAGTTTTTTAAGTGTTGAAAAGCAATTTTCATTTCGAAATCGCAAACTGTCTCTTTTACCTTCATTTCATTTCGAAACGAAATTTTTTGAGTACTGTCGCTTTGAAAATAATTCAGATTTTCACATAGCTTTCTTATCATCATTCATACATTAAGAAGGCTAAAAACAAATACATGCATGTGCATTTGCATTTTGACTTCTTAGTTTGATTTAGGACAGTGCATTTAGCCTGTGCTCTGTGCTCTTTGCAAAAATATTCTTAACTTTCTTTCCTTAGAAGCTAGGATTTTCATTGCCAAAAGAAGATTAAACATTTGTTTATCATCTTAGACTGCATTTTAGGAATTGTATACACATCACGTGGTGAACTTGAAAGGCTAATTTTTAAGCAAGATCAACTTAAAATAAATTTAATGAATCTAACAACGCTTTGGAACCTAATGCACAACATCTAGAGGTCTAGGCTAGAGATGTATTCCGGCGTCATAAAACTTGGTAACTGTTGTTTTTGGTGTTGGTTGGGTGATTCCTCCACTCTGAGACGGCAAGTGCCAGTATGGACTTGTGCTCCCATGTACCGTCGAGTATATATGGGGAGACCACAATAGGCTGCATCCTTTATTCTTAGGAAGCCATGTTTACCGCCCTATCGATCACAATGCACTGAACACAGCATTCAGGAAGATTGACTGCCGTACCATAAAAATTATTCTGTAGTTTTGCGATTGTTTTGGTAATCCCCTCTGCCTAGATCTCCAGAGAAGTCCATTTTTCTCCTTTTCATACTCCTTAAAGGAAAAGGTCCTCTGAGCGCTTGTCACTTCAGGCTCAATAAAAATTGAAGGCGACTAGAGTCATCTTTTGTTTTTTCTCGACTCTTAAAAATTTTAAAAACAAGTTGTGTCAAAGCGTCTAAAATTTATTTTAATCGGAATAACGTCATTGTTCCCTCGTTGATCTTACAAATTAGTCTCCCTTCATCACAAGTTCCTGTAGAATCGCTAGGAAATCTTTTGGATAGACTAAATATGTCTGAACAACCATCAACATCCAGGACTGTGTCATCTGATGCAGCAGTAGCAGAACCTCCTGTTGCTACTCCAACAATGTTCACTGGTGTACCATCTGTCCTGGCAAGTTATCAACAACAAGCCGGATTCCAATCAGGGACTGTTTCGACGACATGGTTAGTTCCTATTTCTTCATTCGGATTCTCATCTGGTATTTCTAATGTTGAAACTCAACAAATTGATCCAATGTGTCTTCAAAGGCCAATCTACCCTTTAATTACTAGATTGCCACCATATGGGGGGCAGTATGCCTTTTCATTGTTCCCTCCTGGAGAACAACCATATGGGAGTTTACAACAAAGTTCAGGTCAAACTGGAATTACATTTAGCGATTGGGTACCAATACTACCTCAGAAACCAAGGGTTGTATATTCAATGCAACCATTCCACCTTGTGTTGGATATTCCCACTATACCTGCTATGGTGACTACATCGCAAGTACAAGCGCTACCTGTTGTATGTCAACCCCAAGTTTCTCAGGTTGCAATACAACAACCTCTCGTCTCAGCGATTCAATCACAACCTCAGGTTAGTGCCTCCTTATCTGGAGCGACTCAGGCTCAAACAGGTACTATGACTCCTCATCTTGGTCAATCATCCAGTATTGGACAATAACAAATGGTCCAACAACCATGGATGGTTCAATATCAACAACCGCAATTCCAGCGATGATATCAGGGACTTGAGAAACAAGTCTTTGTAAGTAATGGGCAACCGCATTTCCAAAGCGGTTATCAACAACCATACTATAATGGTTATGCCAATCAACCTTATCAAAGTTACCAACATCAAATACATTATGCTGGTATGCAAAGACCCACTGCTTAGGCGATTCCATCTTATCCTGGGTATGCTTCTCCTAACCTAAATCAACAGTTTCCCTTTCTAGCAACTCTAGAATTACCATATCTAAACCGGTTGATGAATGATCCAATTGCTTATGCCCCTTGGTGGCTGGGGATTCCACATAAACTTCAGTCAGATATTCCTAAATTTAATGGAAATCCAGGTGAAGACCCATCGAATCATGTGATGACCTTTCATCTGTGGTGTTCATCAAACACTCTCAATGATGATTCGATCAGGCTTCACCTTTTTCAATGAACGTTAACTGGTCCGACAGCAAAATGGTATATCGAATTTCCTAGAGCTTCGTTTGATAACTTCAATACGCTAGCCAGAACCTTTTTAAGCCATTTTCAGTTACCCATAAGGTATGAAATGGGAACAGAGCTTCTTACCAATTTCAAACAAACGATGGCCACTCACATATCTGATCATATTCATGAGTGGCGACGTTGTCGTAGAATGGTAAAAACAAATGTTCCTGATCAGCTGTTAGCTAAATGGTTTATTAAGTCATTGTTGCCTTATATTACAGAAGATGTGGCAAAGGGAGGAGTCATCACTGAAGAGCAAGTTATTGCTCGTGCACAATATCTAGACTTGATCTATACTCAGTCTGGCACGCTCTACGATAAAATCCCTGATGCTCCTAGACCGGATTTTTTCGTTCCTCACCCTCCTAAATCAAACAAAGACTCTCATGCTGGCAATGGCGTGATAGGTACAACTAGCACAAAAACCATAAAGGCTACGTCAAAGAAAGCCCGTACAGTTTCTAGTCAAAATGCAAATGACAAACTCCTTTCCTCGGAGGTTAATGTCGTGTCAACTGACAAAGGCAAAGAACCAAAGCAACGAGGAGGCAAGAAGAAAAAGAAGGGGAAAAAGAAGAAACAAGAGGAGTCATCTCCTAAAAAATCTCCTGCAAACCCTTCTGGGCAAAGGAAACCTCCTTCAAGGTGTCAGATATGCGATGAGGATCATCGAACAAGAGATTGTCTATATAAAGTTGAGCTTAGAAAATTCTTCAAGAATTCAAAAACCTCAACGGTATTTGTTACACAGTAATTTGTCACCGTCCCTATTAACCCTTCTCCCACACATTGGAGGACTTATTCCGGGACCTGTGAGAAGTGACATAACTTGAAAACACTTGCATTGTATCCCCTTGAGTATGTACTTCATATGCCCTGAAGACACCTTCTGCAAAATACCCATAAAAGTTGCCCTTTTTCCATTGGCGCTGTTCCACAGTGTATCACTCGCGCCAATGGGGGAAATCCTCGAAAGAGGGCGCGCCAGCTGGTGCTCTGTCTCAGAGTCGCACTTGCGCCAGGCCAGTTGGGTAATTTTTTTAACAAACCAACTTGCGAAGGTTCTTCCTAACCTATTCGTGAACTAATTCCAGTTTGAGTTAGTTCAGTTGGGCTTCGTGTTAGAAAATTATATATTACGGAGAAATGGAACACATAAAATATTGCAGAAATATAAACACAGAAAATGCACAAAACAAGAGAGACACAGATATATGTGGTTCACCCAGTTTGGGCTACGTCCACCTCGAACAGCCAGTCCTTCCTTTCTATTATCCAGCAAAATGAAGAGACACAACCTACAGCAAATCCGCTCTAATATCCTCTGTTTTCTCTCACAGTCTCACCTCTCTGTTTCTCGCTCACACAGAATACACATCTATCACCGCCTCAATTACAATGCCCTCATACGAAGAGAAGGGTTGCCTTCTAGGGAAAAAAACCCTAAACTAAACATAATTTCTACTGTCAGATCATTCGCCTAATGAACGACTCAGATTGACTAGAAATTACTATACTTTTACAAGGCAAATTTACATCTATTTTTAGCTTCGGGGGCGCTGCCCCCGA